>JAQFZP010002036.1:0-15548 GCA_034695745.1 Geophilus truncorum
TCGGCTAAATGCATCAAATTTAATTTCACTTAATTCTCGTTGAAGATTATCGTATGTTGTCTGCGCTCCTTCTAAATATATTTCCCAGTTTTTATTTACTGGTAGATGAGCAACACTCATCTCAAGCATCCCATCTTGCGTCACCGGGTGAAGAAATCTAAAAAAACAAAATAAATTTACCTGTCGTGAAACAAAGGCAAAACCGCAATTACATCTTTCGAGCAGCAGGTCCCTCATTAAATCTTGAAAATTCAGTATCCCGATTTGTGATCTAAATTCTCGTGCGTATATTTTAAACGTGCAGGTAAATTCTTTTCTGTCGAATACCGCCCGGTAGTTGCTTGTTTTTCAAACTTTTCGTTGCTAAAATAAAAACATCAAAAAAGTTTTAAATAGTTAAAACACCGAGCTAAGTATTTTTTGACCTTCATATTCGAACTTTGCACCAAGTTCAGCGAGAAATGCACGAGATGTTTAAATTTATTCGTGTCCGATGGTTGAGTTTATTCGAGAGCGTCGTGAAAATATCAACACAAACCTTTGAAAAAACATACGGTAGTTAGTCACAAAATATTATCACTTGTAATTTCACGATTTAGGAGTTAAATAAATTAATTTACATCTTCTTTCGTCTAATCTTCGTTACATCTTTGCAGAAAATCAATCTGCGGGAATGACGAGAAATATTTCATCTTTCTGGTTATCGGACTACGCTTTCTAAAAGAATACAAATTGTGGTTTTGTTGATACGATATAGTGCACTTGTATCCGTTAAACATCTTCGACAGACGATGCCGAGAGAAACATTTCTCAACTTCAGTCAAAACACCCGCAGTAAATCGTCAAGTGGCTGCTCTGCCAGGCTCTGCTGTTGTCGACGAATCACAGATGAGAATGAGAATGAAATTGAAACGCCATCTTGTGCCAGTTAATATATACCAACTGTAGATTTATAGAAATGTCAAATGTGCCCTTGAAATGTTAGTTTCTGTTAAACAGAAAAGAAAAACTGTAAATTAAGAGCAACTTCCGCTTTTATTCGCCATTTGGTGTCTGAAGACTCATCTATTCCATCGCGAGAATTATTCTTACCATATACAAAAAGTTATGTCAAAGTCAAATCTTTTTTCGTAAACAAACTAGAAAACAACGTAGAAAACGTAGAAAAACGTAGAAGCAACCCAAAAAAAAAAAAAAAAAAAGTGGTTAAAATAAGCGGCAAATGGAAATTTGAATTATTTGTAAACGGAAATTGTCGATTTCGAAGCGGGTTTTGCGGGTGTCGTTAAATCGGCAACACGGTGAAAGTTGCTTACTACCCTTCGCTGTTGGTCGCCGATTGTTCCATAAGATTATTCACTGTCTCCCGGATCATTTTTAGTGTTTCACGGACCTGGTTCAGGACGAGATCAGACGGGTCATCGATACAAGAAATCTGAAAATTCAAAAACAAATAATCACGTAATAAGTAGGTGCGAGTGATTAGATAAGATTGCAATTGTTTTTACCATTGTGACTTGACAGCACAAGTAGGCGGCATAGTGCTGCGCCTGCGCAATTTTTGGTTGTAAGTTCGAGGGAAGGTGAAGCGTAGAAAAAGCATTTTTGTACAAATTGACTAAATTATCGACGAAAGCTCGAACCAGAGAGAGAGCTTCATCTTCCTCTTTCAAGATTAACTCAGTTTGTTCCTTTTTGTTCAATTCTTTCAACTCCTGAAGCTAAATATTTAAAGATCTTTTAAAATCTTTTAATTGAAAAAAGTATTTTTTAATGTAAAAACTCGCCACATCCAACGAGATGTTCACATGGTCGAAGGTTGCTGAAGTAGTATTCTGGATATGCTTCAATTCGAATTTGGCAATTCCGCTTCGGTTCATGATGTTTTCTGTCATCAATTCAAGACATCTGCCATAACAAAAGTCCAGTTCAGTGCGTCGCTACACATTTGCAGCGCTTGGCGCGAGAAAACCGACCAAGTGCAAGTTCTCGCCGTCGTTTGCTTGGTTGTTCTTTCGATTTTCTTCCTATACATGAACGAAAAAAGCAAAAATGAGTTGTGGTTCCGTTTGCGAAACTCGAATGAGCAAATAAAAGCGGGAGACTGTCAAA
This sequence comes from Geophilus truncorum, assembly GCA_034695745.1. Taxonomy (NCBI): domain Eukaryota; kingdom Metazoa; phylum Arthropoda; class Chilopoda; order Geophilomorpha; family Geophilidae; genus Geophilus; species Geophilus truncorum. Next base: position 2,113 of record JAQFZP010002036.1, read on the forward strand.
GTCTACTTAAAGTTGATTAAAATAAAAGTATAAGTTACTATTGAGAGTAGATTTAAATATTTGCTAAATTAAAAGTTAGTGTAAAACTACGAAAAAATGTTTAAAAAAAATTAAAAATTTGCATGTTAAAACCTTAAAAACTGCAACTTGTAACCTCTCGCTTCAGCAGCGGGCAAATAGTAATCAACTTACTGGATGTTGAGGAACTTTAAAACGGTCATGAATTCGTTGGCTTTAAGCACGCTGTATTCCTTAACCGCGACGACTTTGTCGACCTTTACGTTGCTAACGGTTTCGATTCCTCTTTGAGTCACGTTGCTCACTCTATCCACAGTCGGTTGTACTAACAGCTGCGCAATAGCATTGTACTTATCACGCGCTTCTTTCTTATTCTATAAATAAATAAATAGAAATTAATTATTTTTCCCTTAAATAAAGTAAAAGTTAATTACCTCTTCGAGAGTTTTCGAAATAATCGACAATTTCTTCTCCAAATTATCTAATCTGTTCACAAAAACTTGATCGGCGTAGATAACTATTCAAAAAAAAAAAAAAAAAAAAAAAAAAAAATTCAAATTTTTATATCTTTTCGATTAGCTGTAAGAAAATGGAAACTTACGTGGTTTTTCGAACTTTTGCGCCACTGGTTCAGCGGTTTCAGCGACTAATTCGATGGATTTCTCGGCGGTGTCCAACGTGCCCTTGATCAGGTTGTTGGATTCTTTCGCCTTGGTGTAACACTGCACTGCGAAACGTAGTCGTAGTCACTGGACTCTACGGGCAGTTGGGATACTTTGTTGATGATTGTGTGATGACTTTGGTCGTCTTCTGCCATTTTGATTTTCTTCCTGTACCGGTACGTGAATTTGGTTTGAGAGAGAGCGAAAAAAGGAAAAATAAAATGTGGTTACGTGCTGCCAAACTCGAATGAACAAATAAAGAAATAATCGGAAATTTCTTCTCCAAATTATCCAATTCCGGTTTGCAGGTAACTAAGAAGAAAGTAAAAATATGAAAAAAGTCGAAGTAATAGAGAAAAAAATCAAAAGAAACCATATATTTATAAAAACCAACCAAAATCACTCAAACCACGACGGTCTATGTCGATAAATCCAACAAACTTGCAAACATACGAACCAAAAACTTTGCTCATTTGTAAGTTGGTAACATGTTGCATTCAAGAGTGTCAAACAGTTTGCAGACAAGATTAACAAACTATTAAACTTGTAAACATACAAAGTCAAAACAACTTGTGAGTAAACTGATGAAAAAGATAAATATCATTATAAACATGGATTTTAAACGATAAAGAGTGTTTATTCTTAAAATTTATGATGAATTTGCCACAAATTTGACGAAAAACGAAGGGAGAACATCCGAAGCGACAAATCAAAACAATCGGGGTATTTCATGTCAAGTATAAAGTCTGTTTTCCATCTCGCAGCAAACTCAGATTTTAGAAAATACCGGTACCGGTACCTTACAATTAAGTTCCAAATATTGTTATGATGATGGTTATTAAGCATTTTAAATTTCATACATTTTTAGAAATTATGGTTTTTTTTAAATTTTTTTCAATGTTATTTTATATCAAGTTTGCCTCACCAAATTTCAAAATATAATTATATTCACCCGTAAACGCGTCTGATTCATCATCTACTCTCTAATAAACCTCAGCTGTCACTTCGCGAAAATATACTGCCATCTCACGCAGCGTCAAATGTTGCAAAATGGCACAAAGTTGTTAGTAAACTGGATAATACCTAAGTTGCAGGCCTCGTCAAACTACCTTAAAAAAAAAACATAATAAAAACAGCATCAAAAAAAACAAAAACAACAAAACCCGATGACCGATCGGAACTTACACTACCATTTCAACATCTTCACCCTTCACAAATTCCCATCATCTCTTTCTTCTGTTCTAACTCGATTAATTATTACCAACCAGATGTTTTCACAAACTACGATCAACGAGTGTCATCCTTAGAAATGGATGACAATAAAATAAAATACAATAAAATAAATTAAAATTTGATTAATAAGCCTTTAATATTTATTAAATCTATTAATTCACATAATTCTCGTGAACACCTAAAATATCTTGTAGTCATCACTAAATTGAAAGTAGTATTCATATTCCAAATTTAAAAAAAAATATTCCGCTTAATTTTGTAAATTTTCAATTTCACAGATCAAATTGTTCTCTCGTTGCTCCAGCATCCCTAAAATTGCGATCTTTATGGCTTGAGCGAGTTGTTGAGCCGAATACGGAGTTTCTAAAGGAGGCACATGAATAAAGGCAGTTCGAGTCGAGTCGATGGAAAGTGATGAAAAATATGTATAGTCGCATAAATATCTTTAAAAAATATGAAGAGCAATTTAAAAATCATCATATTTTTTAATTTACACACTTAACTTACCGTCCAGCATCTTGCGACACGACCGCTATCACACCGCAATCCGAAGTGTTTACAATTTCGCATATTTTTCCCATTTCTAATCCCGATTCGATGCAATCTCTTTCGCTGCACCAACATGTCTTCTTGTGTGGTGTTCTTCCGTCTTCATCTTGTGAAATGTAACCGTTTCTATGTCCTCTTTGTTCTAGTGTCATGTGATGAGCTACTCCCGATACTCCGCAATGAACCACGAGCTACAAAATACAAATAAAATTAATGTAATACAAAGTTTAATAAAATAACTGCAAAAAAATAAATTACTTTTGGTTTATATTTTCTCCATAATTCTGGAATACGTCTGTCTACGTGATCGTAAACAACTTTAATCTGTTTAACTACCAGATTAAATTCATCACCTAATCCAATTTTCTCTAGTTCTTTAACGGCTTCCCAGCTAGCGTTGGTTTTGTGGATTCCAAATGGCTCGAATCCTAGAAAAAGTAGAAACAAATGTCGATTGGTTTGCAACTTATTTATATGTGGTAACTTTTGCAACTACCTGTCACCAAAACGGTCTCTTTTCCGAACTCTAAAATATAGATAGACGAAAAATACCGATCAGTTTATGTTTCGATCAAATTTAATTTCTTTGCTAAATTACCATTGAGGCATTGTCATAAATGTAAATCAAGGATTATATTTACCATTTGATTCCTCGAGTTGACAAGTCGACATGCTGATGACTGATGAGTCAGCCAAACTCAAAAACCCATCACAAACCTTTTTATTAGCCAACTATTTAGGAAGGAGCGCCTTTGGTGTTTGTTTCCGCAAACTGGCAATTGGTGGCGCTTTCATAAGAAATTCTTTTCTAGCGTATTAGATATCGTGTTTGTGCATCATATCATATCGTGGTTATGAACATCCTTCACCTTCTGCAAATCAACAAACAATAACTGTAATGACAATTTCATATATCAAATCCCAAGAAAAACACTACTGAATGTGGCTACTTTTATTTTCTGTTATTATTATTATTTTGTTATTTCCCATTAATCATTCTGATGAAAGTAAGTTCAAATCAGAATGTGTCAGCTAACTAAACTAACTCCTTCATCATTTTACAGGCTCATTATCGCACGGGCTTCCACATATTAGAAAAGTAGACAACCACCACTTACAAAACTCGCCAAACTCTGATCAAAACCAAAACGTAACATCTCGATCAACGCCATTCCAATCAGCATCGAACCTAATAACACAAGTAAAGAAAATAAATAAAAAAAAAAAAAACATACATGGAATAATTGTTATTATCCTACCACAGAATGAAGATGAAATCACAGATTCATGTCCGAGCGCCGTGGATTGTAAATTACTTGGAGGAGAATGTATAAATTGTAATTTTAATAAGTCGTGCGTTTACGGCACCGAAGTTACCGTCGTCTGCGAGCCGAAGAATGGCATCGTTTGCACTGTAATTGACCAGTGAAATTACTTATCAAAATCTTGGGAGTAATTTATTTTTCATTTCCAGGGTGAGCGAACATTTCAACGTTCCGTGATGTGCAGATATTGTTACCAAACGAACAGCTGGGAACACACGTGTCGTGGTGTTCCTCACTGTCGAATGGCGGGATCGCCACGACCTAGGTACATCGCAAATTGTTCTGTGCACAGTGAAGTGTTGTGCTTAGGTCGTCGACGGTTCCCTAAAAATGTCTTATGTAATTGGACTTCGGGACATCGATGGACTACAACGTTGATTTTAAGGTGAATAAAATTTTAAGTTTTTTTTAAAGTGGTTTAATTATTTTTGTTTTAAATCTTAGCATCACCTTGGGAGGATTCGGAGCCGATCGTTTTTACCTGGGTCATTGGCAAGAAGGAATTGGAAAGTTATTCAGTTTTGGTGGATTAGGCGTTTGGACTATCGTTGATGTTATTTTGATCGCCGTTGGATACTTGAAACCTGCAGATGGTTCTGTTTACATTTGGTGAAAAATAGTAATTTATTGTACGTTAAGTGAGAAATAAAGATTCTGATGTTGGATATAATAAGCTAAGTTGTTTTCTTCGCTTCGTTATGCTTGTTAGCGTGGTCTGCTACGATTTTGTTGAAGCCATTAAGAATGAAAAATCCAACCAAACGAAAAATTCCCATCGTCAAAACCTGATGGCAAAAAGTCAATTGTAATATATTTTAATGTTATTGTAAGAGCTTAATTTACCTGTGTGATGAGTTCGGTGAATGATGAAATCGGAGACATACCAGCGCACATCGAACATAAAATGCTGCCCTCTAATCCGACGGAACTCAAAAACTTGCCTTGCTATTATGAGATTTAAATTTTAAATTTAAAAAATATTAAATTCAAATATAACTTCATTACCAAAGTATCCTCCATCAATCGCTTCGCAGTATCCCCTGGCGAAAACAAACCGGATGATTGCGATATTAATTTAGTTTCAATTGGCTAAATAAAAACAAAAATATTGAAACATTGAAAAAATTAAACCAAACAACAACCAAAAAAAAAAAAAAAAATACTTTTGTCTTTTCCTCTTCTTCAAACCCAGGAGTGTCAGTATCCGCGGGTAATCCCAACGTAACTTTAATATTGAATGGCTTAACCTAAAAATATTTTTTATTACATATTAAAAATTAAAAATTCTCAAATCATTAACTGATTTACTTCCATGCTGAGAGACTCTGCTAATCCTCTGAGCGCAAACTTCGCCGCAGCATAAGCGGAATAACCGAACAAACCGACTAATCCAGCCTGGGATGATACGAAAAGTATTTTGCCATTTCGTTGGGCTTTCATATTAGGCAACGCGGCACGAGTAACATAAACACTGCCAATGTAATTGACTTCCAGTAACCTCTAAATGTAGTTTAAAAAATTTATCTCGTTAATTTATTCTTTTTTAATATTTAAATTTTAATTCCCACATGAAATTCCTCGATTGGAGTGTCCTCGAACCTACTGGCCGTGGCATTTCCAGCACAATTAATTAATACTCCAATGGGTCCCAGGTCAGATTGAGCTTTGTGAATTGCTCTCTCAACAGCTGAGTAATCTTTGCTGATATCAACAGATGTTGTATTAATTATCTGGAATAATGGAATAAAATAAAATAAAATAAAATAAAATAAAATAATATTTTATAAAATAAATAAATAAATAAATAAATAAATAAATAACTTTAGCTTTGAGTTACCTGTGTTTCCTTGTTGGTGATAAACTTTTCTATTTCAGTTTTGGCTTTTTCTAATTTAACCTAAAATAATTTAATTTATAAATTTAGAATTTTGTTACCGGTACCAGTAAATATTTTCTTGTTTTACTTTGTCCCTAGCTACAAGTGTCACAGATGCTCCTCGCTGAACGGCTTCGATCGCCAGACATTTGCCAATACCACTCGAACCACCCGTGATCTGAATAAAATTGAATTGAATGAAATTTGTTAATTAAAATATGAATTAAAATATCATTAACCACTTACCAAAACGTGCGTCCCTGAAATATCCTGTGTTTTCGAGACCAACGTTTTTATAACGAACGTCAAGAAGGAAATAATTAAACACGTAGACAGAAACGCCAAAAACATTTTTAAATTAAGCTAAGAGAAATTTAAAGGTAGATGTGATATTTTAGTCAAAAATGTTCATCATTAGGCGTCTCCCACTGACTCAAATTGACACGAGCCGAGGGATACGGAGGGATACATTGACAAGATACCAGACGTGAATTCACGATAAACAACAACTTTCATTTAAATGGTGTCCTAGCGGCAGATTTTGTAAACTTGTAAATTTTTGCCTTAATAGTTTTGTGTAATAAAAATTACCAAAATTTATAATTATTTAAGTATCGAATACATTTTTAAACGTATTTATAATTGAATTAAAGATTATTTTGTAGAAATCATATCTATAGATATCTAACCTTTTCTTTTTTTTCTCACCTGTAATTAATGAAAAATCGAGATAAAGTTATATATAAAAAAAAATTACATGTTAAATTAATATGTTTAATTCGTCCGATTGTTTTTCCACATTTATATGAACCGCAAAGTTAGGTCAAGGTTTAATCACACATGACTAGCATTATAAGGATATGTGATGAACTGTATGAGCTCACTCTTTAGCAAGTAGACGACCAAACAACTCAGTAAACAAATTCCACTCCTCAAAGTCATCATGATCTCACAACTACTGGCACAATACTTTTGGCAAATAATCCTAACGACATTTGCAATAATATTCACCACTATTTACCTGTAAGTACCATCTTATCAAAGCAAGTAGAAACTTATCTTTAAAATTTATATTTTGGCCTGTCATATCAACATATGATATATTTTAAAAAGTTGAAAACAAAAAAGTTTATTAAAAGTGAGGAAATCTGCTGTTTACAGGTGTGTATCGTAATTTCTAAAACAAAACAAAAACAATTTGTATCTCCTTTTATATTTTCAACTCTTCAAGGACAAAAAATGTCCAAGGACTTAATTATAAATGGCAAAACATTTCCTTATAGCTCAAGGCGTTTTCATCTTTTCACAAATTTTTAGTGAAAAAGAGTCAAATATTTAAAACCGGAAATGATTTTTTACTTATCAGATATTTGACTTGGACTTTTGATTATTGGAAAAAACAAGGCGTGCCGGGAAACAAACCACAGCCATTTGTAGGAACTATAAAATCACTAGGAAATGGGGTATTTGTTAATTTCTTTTATTGTTTTCCTTGTTTTTCTTCCTTTAATAAGAAAAAACAAAAAAATAATATTTTTCAGACCTTGCACGATCAGGATTTTGAGAACCATAAGAAATATGGTCGAGTTTATGGGTAAAACTTGAGCAAAATAAATTAAAAACCCAATAAATTATAATTATTAACCAAAAATTTCAGAGGTTTTGATGGCAGATTACCAGTTTTGCACATCAGTGATCCAAAAATGGTACAACAAGTTTGCGGCAAAGATGCATCAGTGTTTAATGACAGAAGAGTAAATACCTCTAATTTTTAAAATAATTGAAAAAATCAAATTCATTTTTAAATAACAGAATGTGAAAATGTTTGAACAAACACCCGTGATTAGAAAAGCACTCACGTTTTTGAAAGGTGATGAATGGAAAAAGACGAGATCAGCTCTGAAACCCATTTTCAGTAGTGGAAAACTGAAACAAGTAAAATAAATAATTTTACTCGAATAAATTCTAAAATTACCATAATTATACTGTTGTTCACCTATAGATAATGCCACTCGTAACTGATACCCTAAACACCTTCATCCAGTCTTTAGAGAAATACGCGGTCAACAAAGAACTCGTAAATGTTACAAAGTAAAAATTAAAATTTTATTTTTAACTTTTAGGTTAACTAAATTAATTTTAAACTGAATTTAGCATTTTTTCATCCTTTACACTGGACGTGATAGCCAATTGTGCTTTTGCAATTAAAACTGATTCGATAAAGAACCCCGAAAATGAGTTCAAAGTTGCGACAGAAAAGGCATTGATGGAATCTGTACCACAAGAAGAAGTTTCTAGTAAGTTTGACATAATAAATTAAAATGTAAATTCTAATTTTGAATTTTTTTTTTTTAGTGATTTTTCCAAAATTATTTACTCTTTGCTCGTGGTTTGTAAAAAATTACAAAACATTTGTTAAAAAACCATTCAAATTCTTCAAGAAAACCGCGGGAAATTTAATCGATTTGAGGAAAAATAAACAAGTGGTAATATTTTTAAATACCTTTTGTTGTTTTTTCGATGCTGATGTTTATTTCGTAGCCTCAGAGAAAAGATTTCTTGGATTTGTTGATACAAGCACAAGCGAGTGAAGATTCTGAAGATATAAAAACTAAAAGTACGTCACTTATTATCTAAGAATTTAATAAATAAAATATATTAATGAAAATTTCAGTACTAACTCGTGAAGTGATTATTGCACAATGCGTTCAGTTTCTCATCGCTGGTCACGAAACCACTGCAACAACGCTCGCAATGTTGGCTTACAGTTTAGCTCTGAATCCAGCTGTTCAAGAGAGACTGATTAATGAAATAGATGATGCAATAATGGAAAACAACGTAAAAATATTAACACGTTTTTACAATATTTTATACAAAGCAATATTTTTGTAGGGAGTGATTGATATTGAAAAAATTGACAAGTTGCAATACCTAGATATGGTTGTGAGCGAAACTTTGCGATTGTACAGTCCACTTGTCAGGTATAACGACATTTGTTTGAGTTAAAAATCTAAAATAATAAAAATTTGAGTTTTATATTTTATAGACTTGAACGAACTTGTGGCGAAGATAATTTCAACTTAGACGGGATAATGCTCGAAAAAGGCACAGTAGTAATCGTATCACCTTACAGCATCCACCGTGACGAAGAATTCTATCCTGAACACGAAAAATTTGATCCCGAGAGGTAAGTTGAAATCATGACTATCTTTTTAAAAAAAATTAAAATATTTATAAAAATGATTTAGATTTTCACCTGAAAATAAGAAAGAGCGAAACTCTTACACTTACTTACCATTTGGCACGGGTCCTCGAATGTGCATCGGGATGACTTTTGCACTTATGGAAATTAAAATGGCTGTTTATCAAGTTTTGACCAATTACCGTTTCTTGGCGAACCCACAAACTGAAGTTGGTACTCGAAGAAATGTATCAATACTTTTAATGATTTATTTTTCTCCGTTTACTTTTTAGATTCCGTTGTCGTTCAGTGGAAACAGGTTTAACTTACTTTTGCCCGATGCTGTCACTCTTGCGATTCAGAAGAGAATTAAATAATTCACTAAATTGTGTTTAACCTCGAAAATATATCTAATACTTAAATAAATAAAGATATTTTATTCATCATTTTTAAAAGAAATTAAATTAAGAAACTGTTTGCTTTGCTACTACACTTGTATTGCAGAGAAACAAATCTAAAGCGCGCAATAGCACAACTAAAACTTTTACGGATCTAATCTGCTAAAAAAATTATGTATAAATTAAAGAAATATTGGCATTTCAGTTAATAATTTTAATAATTTTTTCAAATATAATAAATGCACATTAATAGCGTATTTTTAAAGTTCATTAAAAACTCGCTGAAAATGTAATTCTATTAGTAATTCAAATCGTCTGCCTTCTCCCCTTCTGATCCGAAATTAAATTCTGAAATCAAAACCAAAGTTTCCCAAACCAAGATCAACACCGAAACCTAAACCAGTTTTTCCTTTATCACTCTTTGCTCTGACCAGGCCACGAACTTCCGGGATGATATAATCTCGATCTTCAGACCCCTGATTATAACGGTTCGGAAACTGGCCAGACCATTCTCTCAAACAGTCGAATAATTCGTCATTCGTTCGTTTCGGCAGAAATTTTCTGTACGTCAATTCTTAAATTAATTTAAAAAATATCAAGTTAGTGGACGCAGCTGTAAATTTAATTTAATATTTATCTTACCATATTGGTTCCATAAGTCCGTGTCACTAAAATAATTAACCAGCCTTTCGTATATTTTCCGCTCATCTCTGTTGTAGTGACAAATTCCCAAACTATTCCCGATAAAACTATCTATAATGTTAATAGACATAACATTGCGGCCATTGTCGATCATTTCGAAAAACCCTTTCTAAAAAAGGAAAAAATAATAAAATAAAAAATAATTATTCGCAATCGAAGTAATTTACCGATTGAATAAACTTGTTGCATTTTGGAGTGTCCCAAAAATTGTGACGCTTTGGATCGCACTTGCCACGCTAGTAAATACCGTATAATTAATTTCAGTTCTCGAGATATGGCTAATCAAAATCTTACTTTTCCGCTATAAAAGTCAGTTAGGCAATTGCACACAATTTCTCTCTTCTGCAATGAGAAAATCTTAATTTTAATTTTAATAATCAATGTGGGTTTTTAATTTCGTACCGTCTTATCGGTCGGAAATAATTCGCGCAAACTGTCGCAAATCAAATCGATGCCTTCGTCTAGCACAGAACAGCCCTAAAAGGTGATTGTGTTACAATGAACATTAGTTCCGCCGACAGTTTTTCTCAATTTCCTTACCGGTATTAGCGGTACGCATCCTTTTGGCAATTCGTATTGACCAGCAATTAGATTTCCATAGTGATTGTCTAATTTAGCAACTGCGAATGTTGAAAAAAGTAAAATAATTGCTACTTTCATTTTGATGAAATAAAGTGAGAAAAACTGAACACTTGAACAGATCTTCACAAAATTGATTTTTAAAATAAATTTACCTTAATGAACGTTTAGCATAAATTAAGCAACGAAAAATAATTACGCTATATTCAGTTTTTAATTTTTTCATTACTGCAAATGATATGTAAACACTATAAATTATAGTAAACTTAAGCTTCGTCTAAAAAATTATTACTTTTATAATAAATTATGTTAATTAAAATTAAACTAATTAATAAAATAAAAATTATTATAATACTACTTTAAAAATTTTAACATTGTTTTGTTTTTTATCGAGAAAAAATACTGATCTGTGAAAATCGATATTAATTTTTTAATCTGTTCGTCTATGAAATTGTAAAATTACAAGATAATAAATAAAAACTTCAAACCTATTATTTGTCTGATTGACATTCTGTAAATCAGTGTCGTAATACTTATCGGTATTAGACACATTCGGAATTCGGAAACATCGTTATTTGACTTTTACTTTCGGCGCCATAAAATACATACCGTATTTATTACCATTTACCCTGTGCATAGGGATGACATTCGCACTTAGTGGAAATTAAAACGGCTGTTAATCAAATTCTGGCCAATTACCTCTTCTTGGCGTGTCCACAAACTGAAGTTGGTACTCGAAGAAATGTATCACTACTTTTAATGATTTATTTTTCTCCGTTTATCTTTTAGATTCCGTTGTCATTCAATGGAAACAGTTTAACTTTTGCCCGATGCTGTCACTCTTGCAATTCAGAAGAGAATTAAATAATTCACTAAATTGTGTTTAACCTCGAAGATCTATCTAATACTTAAATAAATACAAATATTTTACTTATCATTTTTAAAAGGAATGAAATTAACAAACTGTTTGCTTTGCTACTATCATACACTTGCATTGCAGGGAAACAAATTTAGAACGCGCAATAATATACCGGTAACTAAAGATTTTTACGGATCTAATCTGTAAAAGAAATTATGTATAAATTAAAGAAATACTGGCATTTCAGTTCATAATTTTAATAATTTTTTCAAATATAATAAGTGTACATTAATAGCGTATTTTTAAAGTTCATTAAAAACTCGCTGAAAATGTAATTCTATTAGTAATTCAGATCATCTGCCCTCTCTTCTTCTGATCCGAGATTAAATTCCGAAATCAAAACCAAAGTCTCCCATACCAAGATCAACATCAAAACCCAAACCAGTTTTTCGTTTATCACTCTTTGCTTTGACCAGGCCAAGAACTTCCGGGATTATATAACCTCGATCTTCAGACTCGAGTCTGTAACGGTTCGGTAGCAATCGAGACCATTCTCTCAAACAGTCGAATAATAAGTCATTCGTTCGTTTTGGCAGCAATCTTTTGAACACCGATTCTTAAATGAATTTAAAAAATATCAAGTTAATGTAGATTTAATTTAATTTAATTTAATTTAATTTTTATCTTACCATATTTGTTCCATAAGCCCGTGTCACTAAGAAAATTAACCATGCTTTCGTAGATTTGCCGCTCATCTCTGTCGTAGTTACAAATTCCCAAACTATCCCCCATAAAACTGTCTATAAAGTTAAAAGACACAACATTGCGGCCATTGTCGATCATTTCGAGAAACTCTCGCTAAAATAAAAATAAAAAAATTAATAAATAAATTTAAAAAAATTATTTGCAATTGAAGTGGTTTACCGATTGAATAAACTTGTTGCATTTCGGAGTTTCCCAAAAATTGTAACGCTTTGGCTCGCACTTGCCACGCTATAGTAAATACCGTATAATCAATTTCCGTTCTCGACATATATACGGTAGCTAATCAAAATCTTACTTTTCCTCTAAAAAAATCAGTTAGGCAATTGCACACAATTTCTCTCTTCTGCAATGAGAAAATCTTAATTTTAATTGTACTAATTAATGTGTGTTTTTAATTTCGTACCGTCTTATCGGTCGGAAATAATTCGCGTAAACTGTCGCAAATCAAATCGATGCTTTCGTCTAGCACGGAGCAGCCCTAAAAAGTGATTGTGTTACAATGACACTAATTTCACCGAAAGTTTTCTCAATTTCCTTACCTGTATTAGCGATACAACTGCGAATGTTGAAAAAAGTAAAATAATTGCTACTTTCATTTTGATGGAATAAAGTGAGAAAGACTGAATACGGTACCGGTATATTTTCACACAATTGATTTTTAAATAAATTTACCTTAATTAACGTTTAGCATAAATTAAGCAATGAAAAATAATTACGCTATATTCAGTTTTTAATTTTTTCATTACTGCAAATGATATGTAAACACTATAAATTATAATAAAGCTTTGTCTAAACTAAAAAATTATTATTACCTACAGTACCGGTATTGAAATAATAATTTATGTTGATTAAAATTAAACTAATTAATAAAATAAAAGTTGACACTATTTGAAAATGTTTAAAAACTTTTACATATTTTTTTTGTTTATCTGAAGAAAATACTGGTTTGTAAAAATCTTTACATCGTTATTTGACTTTTACCAGGGTCACTGACACTGCTTTTACATTCGGCGCCATGAAATACTAGGCCATCTCGTGGCTAAACCTTAAACTAAGAAAATGATAAACATAAAAATAAGTACCGGTATGTGAGTTCTAGAAAATATAAATTGTGTTAATAAATCCATTAATTTAAAATAAAAAGTAAATTACAGCAAAAATAAAAATAAATAAAATATAAATTAAAATTAGTAAATTAAAAAGTAGACTGACCTGAATTTGCTGCGACTCTGCCAAAAGACACACGCAATTACCAAAATGGCCGACGGTGAATGGGGTACGTGTGTCCG
>JAQFZP010002037.1:0-15546 GCA_034695745.1 Geophilus truncorum
TCAAGACTCCGAGATATGGCACAAGAGATTGGCACATATCAACATGAAAACGCTAAAGTATATGAACGACAACAGGATTAAATGTGAAGAATCAAGTGAAAAGTTTCAACTGTCAACCATGCATCCAAGGGAAATTTACTAGGACTGTCTTTGCACCATTGACGACACGACGATCGTCGCAGCCATTAGAACTTATATATTCAGACCTCTGCGGACCATTGCCAGAGAAATCAATGGGAGGGTCCGAGTATATAATGGTAATTGTGGATGACCATACGAGAATGGCCTTCATATATTTCTTGAAGAAAAAGAATGAGGTCACGATAAAATTCAGGGACTTTATCCTACAAGAAGAGAAACAGACTGGATACAAGATCAAGAGATTGAGAACCGATAACGCAGGAGAGTTCATAGAACAAGAGTTCACTCTATTACTAAAGAACAATGGCATCGTTCATGAGTTGACTGTTCCATACAGTAGTCAACAAAATGGCATGGCGGAGCAATTAAACAGAACGGTTTTGGACAAAGTACGTACAATGTTATTGGATTCCCAATTGCCACGACGGTTTTGGGCAGAAGCTGCATTGACAACAATATACATTAAGAACCGGACTTCAAGTCGGGTGATCAATGGACGAACACCGTACGAGATGTATAGAAATGAGAAGCCATCAGTGGAACATCTGAAGGTTTTTGGATGTAAGGCTTACACATGGTTGCCTGGACAAGCAAGGGATAAATTGCAAGGAAGAGCCAAATGTGCAATATTTGTTGGATATACTGATTCGACGCAAATATATCGATTCTACGATTTGAAAATGAAAGCAATTTACAGGAGCACTGATGTAAAGTTTATCGAAAATGAAATGGGATCGGATTGGTTAAAAGACAAACAATTGTTAAATGATATCGTTAACATCAATTATATGGAGAAAGTACAACCAGAGAATAAGATAGCAATAAAGAAAGGCAAAACAACCATAAGTGATGAAAAGATAGTCATAATTCCGGAGGAATATCAACATCAAGATCAGTTGGAGATACCTGGATTGCAGATACGACGATTGAATCGACTTGCAAGAAGATTGGCACCAAGACAACCACCAGGAGAAGATGTCGAAATAGAAGTACAGGATGTACAAAGACAATTGCCAAGACGTTCTACGAGGGTGAGACGACAACCAGACAGATTCAGATATGTTAACATGCCATATCAATTACCAAGACGACGACAAAGAGCGGTGATAAATGAGTCAAACGATGACGAATACTTCGAGCAATTGCGAAATATTCACCCAGATATACCGGAAGAAGAGGAACAGGAAGAATTCTATGATGCACCGGAACAGCTTTATCAAATATTTGACGACATTGAAAACCCACAAACCTATGCAGAAGCAATGGAAAGACCGGATCAAAATCTTTGGAAAGATGCAATTGAAAAAGAAGTGAAGACTTTGGAAAAGCAAAAAACATGGACAATTGTAGACAAACCAATAGGAAAGAAGATTATGAATAGCAAGTTTGTATTCAAGAAGAAGATAAATGAGGAAACCGGACAGACCAAATATAAGGCCAGATTAGTGGCTAGGGGTTTCAACCAAACGAAAGGAATCGATTATGACGAATCATACGCACCGGTGGTACGGTTATCAACTATTCGAATTCTACTAGCTCTGACTGCGATGTATGGACTGGTAACGCGACAATTAGACATTGTGTCAGCGTACACACATGGTAGATTGAATCATCCCGTGTATATGAATTCACCACCTGGATTGAATATTGGAAAAGGAAAGGTGCTGTTACTCGAAGGCTCACTATATGGATTGCCAGAAGCCGGCAATGTTTTGCATAATTGCTTGAGTACAGCATTATCGAATATCGGTTTTCAACGATTGCGTACTGACCCCAGTGTTTTTCGGTACGTTCGAGGACAACATCTAGTCATTATGGCAGTATACGTCGATGATTTGCTATTATTTGGAACCAATGTCGATTTGCTTGAGTTCTTGGTCTCAAGAATTAAAGGAAGATTTGAAATAACAGACTTAGGTGAAGTGGGACGAGTATTAGGGATGAATATAATTCGTGAGACCAACGGAGGAATAAGTATATCGCAAACGTCGCATATCGATGATCTATTGACCAAATTTCGAATGGAAACATGCAATGGAACTGATACACCAATTAATGTGGATGCAAAGTTAGAGAATATCGAAAATATCGAACAAACTTCAAATCCAGTTGATGAGACACTGTACCAAGGTTTAATAGGAGGATTAATGTATATCGCTATGGCTACGAGGCCCGACATTTTGTTCGCGGTTTCGTATTTGTCCCAGTGGTCGAAGAACCCCATGGCCGCCCATTGGCAGCAGGCCAAGAGAACTTTACGGTATTTGAAGAAAACGAGAGAATATAAGCTGAGTTATATACCGGAAGCAATAATGATGCAGATTTATTCGGACGCGTCATGGTCGTCGGGGACGGTCAACGGACGCTCGTTTGGAGGCTTCGCAGTGGTCATGGCCGGAGGAGCGGTCACATGGACCGCCAAGAAACAACAGAATGTCGCACTTTCAACATGCGAAGCAGAATTATATGCAATGGTAGACACCACGCGTGAGATCCTCTGGCTTCGAGGATTATTTGAAGAGCTATATTTTCAACATGTGATGGAAGACCCAACGCGAGTACAGGTGGACAATCGAGCGGCGATTTGTTTGTCCCAAGGATTGGGAAACTTAACCAAGATAAAGCACTTTACCCGGAAGGTATGGTTTGTCCGAGAGAACGTCGAACGAGGTATCGTCGAGTTTGTGAAGATTAAGTCGAAGGAAATGGTAGCCGATGTATTTACAAAACCTTTACCGAAGGACTTGTTGCAATTTTGTGTCAAGAACTTAGGACTCAGAGGAATTTAGTTTTCGAAATTTGAAAGAAAGTAAAATTTAAAGGAATGTTGTGAGAAATTGATTGAATGATGTAATTGTTATATAAGAATGTGTTTGAATATGAGCATTGTAAAGTGAATGAGTCTTGTTGTAAATAAATAGAAGAGAATGAGTTACTATTGTGAGCATGAAAGAGAAAGACGTACTTCTATTTCTAAACACAACTCAATATTTTTAACCCTGCCACATCTATAATTTCGATCATTTACATACTTTTACCGTAAAAAAAATTTTAAAACATACTCGTAAAACTAACTATTTCTTCGTAAATTTACACTTTTTAACCTGTTGTCCTGTTGTTATACGGTCATAATAATAATATCATTTTTTTTTAAACATTTCCACCGCGACTCTGAGTGTTTATGTTTATAAATTCCTCTATTTAACCACCAAAGTAATTTCTTTAGTTTTGCGCTTATTTTCCATTCAATTTTCGATTAAACATCACCTTATACTCGCGTTTCTGCGTCGTTGAGCGATGCGAACCATGAAGAGATTGTTGGGTTCTTTGGCGTGATACTGGGCCAGTTGTCAAAGCATGGCGGCCAATCGAGCGTTGTTGGTGCCTGCCCCCACCAGACCAAGGGCCACTTCCGAGTCGCTGTCGTGAGAGAACTTGCTCAGTGAGTCCAGAATGTTGAGTTTTGGGTTGGACACCGACACCATACCGAGGGCCAGGGGCACGGCTCGAAGGACTGTGGGTTCGCCATACCGCAACTTAAAAAAAATAAATAAATAAAAGTTATCGTGTACTATGTATCGTGAAAACTTTCTAGAATTCGGAGAAATTAAAAATCCAGAATTTCCGGGAATAAAATTTAAGATTTTTTAAAATTAATGATTTCAAATTTAACGTGTAAAAAAATGGCCGAAATTTCCAGAAAGTGTGAAAAAATTAATTTTAATGTGTAGAAAATTAGAAATCCGGAATTTCCGGAAATGGAATTATTGAACTTAAAAATTGTTTCTAGTTTTCAATAATCAGTCTACTAAACAGTTTAAACTTTAAATAACTTTCAAACAAAAATCAACACTTCCAAACATTAACAATTTTAAAAAGTAATAAAAAAA
This sequence comes from Geophilus truncorum, assembly GCA_034695745.1. NCBI lineage: Eukaryota > Metazoa > Arthropoda > Chilopoda > Geophilomorpha > Geophilidae > Geophilus > Geophilus truncorum. The sequence goes on from JAQFZP010002037.1 coordinate 4,032, forward strand.
AATATTCTTTTCATACCCAACAATAGCGCCTATTCTTATAATGGTGGTATTATGCAACACGTAATCCGACAACAGTGCCAATACCGGACCGCATTCGTTGCGCACACCGCAGTTGACGATGCCGCACGCCACGAGTGCGCCCGACTTGATGTAGTGAATACAAGTATCTGTCGATCTGCGTCCATCCGTCGTCCACGTCCCACAGGAGGATGAGAACGAGCGACGCCATGGCGCTCATAATGCCGTGCTCCTTGTTCTTGTGGAGCCATCTGCTGCCGCCTTCTACCAGAAGTTTGTCTTGCCCGAATGCCGCGTTTACGAAACCGTTAACGAAGCTCGATGCCAGGTTTTGGCGAGCGGAGTCCACTTGAGAGCCAGTGGGGCCGAAAGTCGGTCCTATAATCGCGGGAAAAGCTATATTTAGCAAAGGGGTCGATGGTAAAAATAGTTTTAATTTTTCAGTAGAAAAATAAGATTTCGAAGTGATAATAAAATTTTTCGCAGAAATTTGAAGAAAAATGTAAAATTTTTCAACAAGTTTTTCGCACTGTAACTCAAATTTATATATACCGGTATATATTTTTTATTTTACGTTAAAAAATTGACGTCGTCTTACGTTTTGATTATAAATCCCTATAAAACTCAATTTTTCAACGAATTTCTCGTTCAAAATTGAAAAAAAATTTAAGCAAATCCTGTATTTTCATTTCGAAAAATTCAAATTTCTTCATACTTCGAAATTCAATTTTACCACTAAAGAAAAATCTCAAATTTTAATCTTAAAATCTTTTCCACTTACTATTCGACTCAAAATGCGACTTATAAATATCATCTGGTGTTTTTGGTTCCGTAATATCCAACTATAATTGAAAATTTGTTTTACAAAATTCACAAATAATTTCTAAATTATTCATCTCCAAGACTCACGTCTCTCGCCAACGACATAATTAATTTCCATCAAATCGAGGTAAATCTGTTGTCGTCCGAGCATAAACGTAAGTGTCCTTGCAGCTCGTGAAGATCTATTCTCGATCAGCGGCATGTTGTTCAGCATCATGGCGAGGCGAAGGGATTCTGGGTAAGAGTTGTTGAACTTTGGTAAGATGTTGAGCGCAGTGGTCAGTAAGTTAGTGTTCTCTGAGTCGGGAACGTACGGAACGTAACTGTAAAGATAAACGAAAAAAAAAATTAATAAATATTAGAAGTTTAAAAAAAATTAAAAAATTGAATTTTTCCAAAAAAGTATTTGAAATTTTAGCAATAAATTACGTTTATAAAGCCGAAAAAAGTGACAAAATTTTAAAAGATTTTTGAAGATAAACATTTTCACAAAATCTGCAAATTGACGTGAAAATTCAACAATTTCTAAATTTAATTCAAGCAAAATTTCAAAAAGATTTCACCCAAAAACTCACTTATCCCCTATTCTTACCCTTATAAGATCACAGACAAACACGTGAATAATAAACACACTGATCCACGAATTTCTCCAACAAATCGAGTCGTTCGATCTATCTCCATGAGCAAATCGCACGCTTCCGCTTCCGCTTCCGCTTCTGCATTATGCGCCATGTTATAAGGGACGATCTTCTCGCTCAGTTGAACGAGACCCTCGCTCTCTCTTCTCCGTGTCTTTTCCCGAGTGACAATTCCACCTATTCCAGAGCGATTTATCCCGCCAGATGGCGCACAGCATTCGTGGCCCCACGACCTGATCTCTTCTATCGAGACGATGTGGCACAAAAACGCTGAAAAAAATGAAATCAAATTTTAGTTATAAATTGTGAAAAAAAAAAAAAATTAATAAAAATTATTTAAATTTAAAAAAATGTGTTTTTGGGTCTTGATTTTCTTATAAACCTCCTTTAAACTTGAGTGATTTCGGCACTGATCTCATCGAATCTGAGTTTGTGTAATCAAACTCACCACCAACATGTTCAACTCTTCCTGCAACTGTTTGTCATCTTCAGACTGTTAATTGAAGAAAATTCGGGTCAATATAAAAATAAATCCAAACTCATGTTCTAAACAACACAAATAACGATGCACATTTCAATCAAATTTATCCAGTGAAATGAACGATATTCACTCACCACCTCTTTATTGCCCTTTCCTTTCTTTTTTTTTCGATAATTTCTCATCGCATTTTGAGGTGTACACGGTGTAAAAAAAGGAAATATCTTTCTACACCGGGGCGCAGTCAAATAAACAAAGATCCGCCATTACGAAATAAGTCAATCGCTTGTCGATAGATGGCGCTATGTTAAATGTAGCTTAAAGTTGTTCAATTGCTTGTTGGTAGATAGCGCTAGGTAGATATAGCGTATATTTAGAATTATTTAACATTAACCACTGGTCACTTTCAAGATCAGTGGTCAATCATGAAAATAAAAATATTAGGAGTGATTAGCATCAGAATTAAAAGTCAAGCGTATCTAAAATTTGAAAATTTTGATCACAATAAATGTTAAAAAAAAAAAAAATTCATTTTACAGTTAAAAGTAATTTTTTTTTAACTCATTTTTAAAATTTTGGGGACGTTTGCCCCCATAAGCTAGTTATCTAGCATTTTCGAATTTTTGTTTGTGACAATTGATGGAGTATTTAGCGAAGAAAATTATTTCTTCTGATTTCTATATTAGATTGTGGCGCCGTCTAGTGGTAAACAATAGCGTAAATAAAAGGGTATCAAGCCCCTTAAACATAATTGCATTATCTCTTTGCAATTATTTTTTTTACAAAATTTATTAATTCATTACGATCTTAACTTTTGTATGATATTTTCATTTAATAATTAAAATTTTAATGAATTAAATTGTGATTTTGTGGCGTAACTTAATTTAGTCTTTTCTTTTTTGTAGTTTATAACTTTTATGAAGAAGTACAAGAAAGGGTTTTACGAGCAAAGTAAGTATAAATCAATCTTTAAATTAATTACAATTTATTTTTAAAATAATTTTATTTTAGCCTTGTATCAGACGTTGTACGAGGAAACACCCAAATCCAAGTTAATGGCGCAAGTAGGTTTCGATTTTGCCGAAAAGATTCAGGAGGAAATCGGTAAGTTTTTCACACTTATTTTAAATTTTTTATTTTTTATTTAAAAAAAAAAATTAGCATTTTTTAAAGTTGCATACCTTTAAACCATTTAAAGAATTAAAGAAACAAGATAAAATTTGAGATTTTCCAGTTCTTTAAACCATTTAAAGAATTAAAGAAGCAAAGTAAAATGAGTATTTTCAGTTCTTTAAACAGGGAAAAGTTTTTGATGGATTATGGTAAAGACATGCAAGAGTGTAGCAAAATAAAATCCAACCTTGCAAAAATATTTATCTAAACATATAAATTATTATATTAAACATACGTTTGACAGTGAGTTTTGTAAGTTCTTTATTTAAAGTTCAGACTCTGAAGTGCCTACAATTTCATTTCATTCAGTTTAATTTTTGTTTATTATTATTATTACAGATGACTTCGAAGCCATAAATCTAAAGCGAGGTTAAGTGTATAAAAACAATTAAGATAACCTTACTTAGTCCAACTTGACAAACTTGTAAGGCTATAGTCTTACAAGTTGGTCAATTTTACTCCTCAAATAACTCAGTTCCACTTGCAGATATGGCAATTTTAACACCAGAAATGCAGTTTAATCAACTATTAAAGTGGAGGAAGAAAAATTCACCAATATACTTGTATTTTCACTACATTTAAAAAATTCAACATAACCACATACTAGTATCTCCAAATACTCATAAGTGAACATCATTTTAAACAAAAATACAATAGAAAGCTTTCTTACCTTCATTTCCATCTTAACAAAATTATTCCTCAAGTCTCCATACTCTCCAGTTGAAATCCTTTTGATTTCTTGGTTGTCACTAGGTGGAAATAAACTTTTAAAAATAAAAGTCAGAATAATATTAAAAATGGAATCAAAAATAAAAAAATAAAATTGATTTTAGTAGCACTTTTTGGTGTTGTGGGTTTTTTTTTCCTAAAAAATTTGGAATACAGTTTTTGTACATCTATTTACGATGTCAAAAATTTTTAAAGTTTCATTATTACCGTAATTAAAGTGTAATTTCGCTACATGTCAGATCAAAATTATAGTTTCTGTAGTTTATATACTGAACAAATTGCAAAGAATAAACTAGTAATTATTTTGTCACAAACTTATTGATTACTTCCTACCTTGTTTAGTGCAACTGACTTCAATTTACTCTGCCAGTTGTCGGTAAACATCACAAGTATATTTTAGTCATTTACATTTTTATACAGAAGCATAAAACTGAATTAGTTATCAATCAACCTGCAACCAAAAACGGAAATTGGTGCACCACATAATTCTCGAAACCAACCAAAGGTAAATGTCACCAGAATTTCAAATCCTTAAAATACTGCATACCGTAATTGTTCTTTATGTATGCTGCTTACCTATCGTTTGCTGCTAAATGCAAAACCGCATCACCTAAAGCTGTAGATTAAAGCAAAAACATTCAAAATTTATCGCTTTTTTTTCAAAATAAAGGTATGGTACCCAAAGGCATCACAAATACCAAAAATAAGTTTTAACTAATAGGTCTATTGCATTGCTCACGTGTCAGTTTATGGCATTCTTTTGACTTTTAAAGCTGTGAAAACAAGCTATTATATAAAAACCTAAAATTTAAAACAAAAAAAAAAGAAAAAAGAAAACTGCCAAATGCCAAATGACATAATAACAGATCACTTTTTTTTTATCATAATAATAAAATAAAAAAAAATTCTCAAATGTTTACTTCGTTTTGTTAATATGTATAGGTAACAATTTCAATTCAAGCAAGTCGCATCTAAAAAAAACTTTATTGTAAATAGCATTTTGTTGTCAAGTACTTGTACAATATATCAGCTTCACTCGTTAACGACAAATTTTACGTAAGCAAAATTTCAACTTTTGTAGGTAAAGAAACAAAAACGAAAAATCCAAAAATGTATTTATTTATTCCTTTATTTTTCTTAAAAGTACAATGGCAATTAACCAACCATTGAATCTAAGAATTCGCCAAACAGTGAAAAAAGAAATGAGATCATCTGAAGAAGAAAAAACGATACCCCTTGAGTTTCAGTTGATGGTCAGTAGCAAAAAGTCGACTACTTATCGCAAATTATGGGCAATTCTAGTATTAAATTGCATTCTCGTTTACTCGTACCAAATGTACGACCGCATTGCTTATTACCTCCAAAGTCCAAAAGTAGTAGATGTGTTCAAACAAAAAATAGAAGAATTCACTTTCCCAGATTTGCAAGTGTGTACACCACAGAATAAGTACGTAATGGATTACTACTACAAGTCAACTGACATAGAAATAACTGAACGAAACTCCATTCAACCATTATCCAAACTCATACTTCACCCAGGTGTCGATCTTATGAAAGTGTGGAATTTAAATTACAGTTACGATGTCGTTTCTAACTGTTCTGTTTTGGAAAAACAAAAACAACACAAAGTAATTTTTCACAAGTTCAGGTTCGGTTTTCACTCCGAACTGTTTGGTAAAAGCGAAAAAAACCGGTTTGAACCGTTTTTTGGTTTTTTTTTTCGCTCTTACTATTAAATTCATAGTTTACACGAAGCAAGTAATCATGTCATAAAAAATTAATTAAATCATTTTAAATTAAATGTAAAAGAGGAAAAACAGTAATTAATTCTATGTTTATATTTTATAAAATTGTATTGACTTTTTGAATTACTAGTTACAATAGCAAATTTTAAAGACACAGGTTAAAATCAATAAAAACAATTTAATTTAAAAATGTAATTAAAAAATATGTGCATTACGTTTAATTTGATACAGTAATGTACACTTTTTTTTATTTAAAAAATCCGAAAACCAAAAAAAAAAACCTGAAAAAATAACGGATTTTGTTCCAGTTTTCGGTTTAAATGTTTAATTTTTTCAATTTCGGTTTTCGTTGCACTCTGGCTGAAATTTTCGGTTTTTAACGGTTATTGATTTTCGCATTGTTCCTGTTCAAAGCCCTGTTTCAAACACATAATGTAAAATATAGATTTAATATATTTGCAAATTGCGATATCTCAAAATTAGAACTTTCATATATTTGAAACATGTACCGTACTTAAAATATACGGTACTACCATTTCTTGCGAGTTATTCCCACTTGCACTTTAATTTTAACAATATTGATACATCTATTCTATTAATATTTAATAGGAAATTGTTCCCAGTAACATTACTACTAAGTCTGAATTACATCCAGTAGGCACTTGTAGTAGGATAAAAGGTAGGATATAAAATCAATTAAGCGATCATAAAATACTTAAAATGCCTCAATTTAGTGGTACGCAAGAATAAAGAATCGGGAGTATATCATTCTCTTAGATGCTATTTTGAAATTCCAGAACTGATAAAAGGATTTTCTTTGACATTGGTATACTTGTTACAGTTTACTGTGATTATTGTTAGAAAATGTTACATTTTATTATAGTTAGGGATGACGTATCCGTTAGATATGCAATATGCAGTCGTACTATTTCCGACAACTAATATAAAAATAGGATTACGTTTCCGAGAGGTATATTTCAATGCTTTTAAGAATAAATTTAAATCAGTATCGTAATTGTTAATATGGTACTTTGAATTAGCATCGACTTTTAAGCACGAGAAAAGACCCGTGCGTACAAATAGAAAGTTATATTCAATGTGGTATCAAATGTGCAGACTCCATATTGAATAAAAACAAATGTTGGTAAGTCATTTGAAGTTTAAACAGAAAAATTTCTCGATTAATCACATCTTAACGTAAATAGGTTACCATACACCCCGAAATATTCACATGAACGTCACCTTCATCTTTGCAACAACTCGTACGAAACATTAGAAATGTATAAAAAGAACTTACAAAACAGTTTTGCACCAACACCTATGGCAGACTGCAATTGCGTGAAAAGTTGCGATAATAAATACGTTACCCCTTTAATTGAAATCGAAAATTTGCAGAAGGATGAAACTAGTTTCGACTTGTACGTAATGGACGACCACAAGACCGTTCTCGAAGAACGATTCGTGTACGAGTTGATCAATCTCGTGTGCGACTTTGGTGGGAATTTCGGTTTATGGTTGGGACTTTCTTTACTTTCGTTGCTTCAAATGACGCTTTTCGTCTGTCAACAAGCCTTGAAAATGACCCGTAATAACAACGACAATATCACCCGTAAAGTTAAGTCTTTGATTGCAAACCATAAATCGCTGCTCAAAACCGAAATGACAACAAAAATGAGTAAACTCCGAAAAATAAATTACGTCATTTAGACGTGTTTATCCTTGCTGACTGCATTTGTGTGCGAACAAAAAATCGAACAATATTTGAACGAACCGATCATGAAAACGGTGATCATCAAAGATCCACTCAATGTGACTTTTCCGAACGTTTTCATGTGTACAGGACAACAAAGCACTAAAGTTGCATTTCTAAAAAAAAAATCTATGAATAAACAAAACGCAACGAAGAAAAAATGCAATGTAGATATATATATCTACATTGCATTTTTTCTTCGTTGCGTTTAATACTGGATCTAATAGATGGCTTGAATCTCAAGATTGAAAAAGTCTGGGATCTTCTGTATCAACCACCGATTGACCATGCAGTAATGAAAGACTTTGTAAATACATACAATATACAAAAAAAGACATCTATGTTATTAATTTCTAATTTGTTTCTAGAGCCAACTCTCCCAAGACATATTTCGCGTTCGAATATATAGTAACTTTTCACTTCCGGATGGAACGTGTGTTAAACATTCCTTCGGTAAAGAGTTAATTCCCACACAAAAATTCACACCACTAAAATTTCCACTTTTTCCACTCTTTCAAAGTGGCATTAAATACAAGAAAAATGTCATATTTTTTTTTTAATTTGTTGTTATTTAAAATTACATTAAATCACTTCTTTTAGACCACTTTTTATATTCTATAGTCTGCAAACGATACAAAAAGAATAATGCAGTAACAGAAAATTGGATGATGGCGATTCAATGATAATATCAGATTTAACCTCTGACCTTAGTTTAGGGTCATCACTGGTAATTTGTAGCTTCTTAACCGTTTCAGATGAATAAAACAAAACTTCTAATTAGAACGTTGTAGAGCCAAATTTAATTAATCTAAAACAATTTTGAACTTTACTATTTTTCCTAACAAAAACTGGAAAGAAAAAAATTCAAAGTGTTTAATTTTAACTCTCTTAAATATTTCTACGTTCCTCAATTTAAAAGAAAACGCTAACATTCTGCATTGTAGATGTTTTATTTTTAGATTTAGAAAGTGACTAATTAAATGGTGCTTTATAACTTTCTAATTGGAAGTTTTGTTCTATCTAAAACACTTATGCAGTTACAAATTAGATGACTGTGACTCCCAAATTGATTTGCCCCTAAACAATTTACTGTTAATGCAATGTTGTTTTTGTGCTGTCTTCAGTTCATAAGAATATACACCAATAGGCACTAACGTTTTGTTCACCCTATATATGCCACATATATATAAGAAATATTAAAATTTATTATCCTATTACTTATATAGGATCTACAAAATTCGAGTTATCTGCGTGGTTTACTGATATATCTATTGTCTTTTTACAACCCTGCCTACCAGACTCAATTGCCGTAAGAATTTATGTACAGTACTACTACAATATGTATACGTAGAATAATCGAAAATTTAATTCTAGGTTTACATGACTCCAAATAAAGATCCAAATTTTTCTTACCACTACAGTGTTGCGTATCCCAGTTTAAAAGGCTCACAAGTTTTAATTACGACATTAAACGTACACTAAATGATTAAATTGTTGATAGTTTTAACTACACTATTTTTAATTCCAGATTGTCCACTTGAATATAAAAAGGAAACCGTGTAACGCAAATGTAACAGATTATTACGAGTGCAAAGAAATGTGTTTGAGTAAAATGATGGAAAACAAACAATCGTGCAGGTAAATCAAAACAGATTTACATCAACTAAACAAACATTCGTCATGTTTATTTATTTTAACAGTATGCCATTTGCCAAAAAGCAGAACGTCTCTTTCTGTAGTTCTACGGCAACGGCAAAAGAGGTTAGGAACTTGTACATCGAGATTTACTCAAAGACCGACATCGAAAAGGAATGTTCCTGTCCCATTCCGTGTTCGGAACTAGTTTACGAATTTAATTCATTCACTTTCAATTTGGCTCTACCTACACTAACACACATTAACTTTGGTTTTTTAACCAATAAGATAGAAACTATAGAAGAGAAGTTTGCGTACTCTTTCGTTGCACTTGTGTCTGATATTGGAAACATTATCAGTTTCACGCTCGGTTTTTCGGTCTTATCAGCAATTTATTTCTTGTGTAATCCTATATTTTCCTTTGTCAAAACACTTAAAAAATTATTAGTTTAATGCAAAAAATCTGTCATTTTTACTCAAGAGTTAATTATTATTACTTTTAGCATGCAATCAGTTTGATTTTTGTTTTCACATTGCTTACACTCTTAACTAAAAAGGTCTGAAATATGTGTAAAGTGGGTATATTTAAAAAAAAAACTCCATTTAATTATGTACATTATATCAAATTCACAAAATACCTCAATTGTTTTTTCAAAAGATTTATTTTGTTTTTCTTGAAATGAATAAAATTATGAGAAGAAATAAACTCCTGTACGAACCTTATCGATATTACGTGCACAAAACTAATAAAAGTAAACTAATCTTTGTAACTTCTCATTTTAACACCTCTTCTCGTCCAATAATTTCGTCGAAATTTACATGTAACTTTATAATTCTTGGCGCCCAACTGCGTCAAGGCAATTTAAATTAATTCCGCGTCCAAACACAATCTAAAATTAATTACAGTGGCAAATTAAATCGGCGCCATAACGCAACCAAAGAAAAAGTAAAAACATATAAATTGGTCTTTAACATCCGGTATGTATATTAATAATAATCATCCAAAAACCACTTTAAAACTACTCAAAATAAGTAACTTAGTGTCTTGAAAATTGATCGCCAGTTTAGTTGTAAACAGAAATTGTAAATAATTTCCATAAAAGCACTTTTGCTTATGAGTTTTTGAAATGTTGTCATAGCACTGTCCAAGAACACATTTCAGTGTTAATGATATATTCATAGCATACAGACATTTCATTTTCTAAACAACCCGTTATTGTAACTTTGCTCTATTTAATACAATGTACCAAAGCATACGCAGAAAGAAATCTAGAATAGTAAAATACCTAATATTGGCAGGAAAGAAAAGTAAAAAAAAATTTCAAATCACATTTATATAATAAACTAATTTTTCCCCAAACATTTCTAGCCAAAATTTTGATATTTCAGCTTCGCTTGTCTTTTTTGGTGACAATTGAACTTTTTCCATGATTTCTATTTTAGACCGTGATTCAATCTAGTTATCAAAAACAACAAGAGGTTTCAGCCTCCTTATAACTGAAATGTATTTTGACTATAGATTGCCCTTTTCGCCCAAAAGTAATCTTCCTCCTTGTAATAATTCTGAAGAAACAGATGAATTATTCACATATTACAGAACTTGGTTAGTAACCCCAGTTCCTGTTGTTCAATGCAAACGTTCAGTGCAAAGAAGTCTCATAAACGAGGACTTTTTTTTTACGAAATTTTTCGATGTCATCGACAAGGACGCCACGGTTGAAGTGTATTTGGAGAGTCGTGTCGTGACAGTGTACGAAGAAAGACTACTTTACGACTTGATTAGTCTTTTAAGCGACTTTGGTGGCAATTTGGATCTTTGGTTGGGATTTTCCTTGCTTTCACTAACTGACTTTCTCATAAAGATTAGGACAAGTATCAAATCGAAGCGAGTCACAAGGACGTAACACATCCAAAAATTTTCTACTTCTTACTAAAAATAGTTTAATTTTCTAGGCTAAAAAACATTTCAAGCCATAATCGAATAATTAAAATGTTCATTACACACTTAAAAAAACATGAAACGAAATTAAAAATTTACGCAAAACAGAAAGCTAAAACGAAGATGAAAACATGTCTAAAATGGATGCGTGTAATTTACATAGTTAATACAATTCTTTGTTTTCATATCGTTGCACAGCGACTGGGCATGTATTTAGCAAATCCAGTGCAAAATACAGTCAACGTTGAAGAACAAAACGAAGTGACATTTCCAAATATAATTGTATGCTTAGGAGAATTGTCTAAAAGGTCTAAATGAAAGAAAAACTGAAAACAATATAATAAATCATTAATTTTTACAGTCTCGTATTTTAAATGTTTATAAGCTAACAGGTGTGTAAATTAGAAATAAAAAATGTGTATAAATTTAATAACTTTTTATAGAGACCTCTAATGTGGCATTTTAAAATTAATCAAACTTACAGCGCAAAGCATATCTACCGCGCATTGTAATACAACCCAACTCCATAAAAGTTCGCCCACCTCGTTTTTTAGCAAGGGGTATCAACAGAAAAATGCAATAAACAAA
>JAQFZP010002038.1:0-15535 GCA_034695745.1 Geophilus truncorum
TAAAGTGATTGATTTGATTAGTTAATGAGTTGGTTAAAGTCTATTGAGTTTGATGAGTGAATAAAAAACTTGTGTTTTAAATTATAAAAATTTTAGAGTTTATAAAAATATAATTAATCAATTATAATAAGTTTGTAAAACCAACACTTTGAATTTTGAGAAGTAATAAAATTTTGTAGTATCGTTACAATCTGCTAGATGGCGCAATTTCTGTGATATTTTTAAATTGATAGCAAATTGTGTCATCATAAGTTGTTGAATGAGAAGTATTTACACACGTGTAAAGAAAAATATAGAATTCAAGGGGGACATTTTTCTTAGTGATAAATTTTTATATGAAATAATTTGCTACAAATTTTTAGTTTAAGGTACCTTTATTTTTTTTAATCAAAATCCACATGCTTATTTAAATTTTATTTTTCTTTTATTATATATGATTGCCAGATTTGTAAAACTGGTGATATCGATTTTTTTCCTTATATTGGATACTTTTTCAGTTTTTTTTAAACAAATATTTGTAACGTTTTAAATGTGTACCGACCAATCCCCGAGACTTAGAAATTTGGTTCTCGATAACAAATCCCATCTCCGGAAAATCCACTAGGGAAACATTTATATCCTTCGCAACACTTTTTAGTCTCGCCTATGAAGCTGCAGGTTTGACCTTGGCAAGCGTTTACCGGTACTCTATAAAAAATAAGATTTATTCAAGTTGGAGTAATTTAGAGTAAAGTTACTTACAATTGCAGCACAGCCATTATTGCAAGTGACATCAGCAGAAACATTAAAGCGATTTTTATCATTTTGACAAATTTTTGATTTCTACGATGTATTGTACGAAAAAGGTTTGAGTTTGGAATTAGAAAACTATGTTATTTAACAATAAGAGTTCGACTTACCGTACTTAGAGAATTTATTTTTTATCAGTCGTTTTTCGCGATGTGTTGGTGTTTTATTTTCACGAGCAGTGGTATTTATAATAAAATTTAATTTTGTTTGAGAAGTTATTAAAGTCATTAGAACTCATTAATTAAATAGTGATTGATTGATTACGTTTGTCAAAATTTATTGAGTTTGATGAGTGAATAAAAACTGTGTTTACATTATTAAGTTATAAAAATTTCTGAGTTTATAAAATTTTAATTAATCAATTATAATAACTTTGTAAAATCAGCACTTTTAATTTCTACTGAGAAGTTGTAAAACTTTGTAGTGTCACTACAATCTGCTAGGCGGCGCGATTTCTGTGAAATTGTAATGGTATTTTTAGGAAATTGTATCATCATAAGTAAACATAGACAAATAAAGATGGATAAAAAGTATAAAAAGGCTCAAAATATTAAATTACGATTTTAGTGTTTAAAACAACCGAAAAAGAATGGTTTTAGGCTTACAGTTTGTTTGCCAAAATCTATTTCTTCACTTCGATTCAAAATATTTGATTTATTCTTATTGCGCCGTTCGCTTCTCTGCACTACATTCGGTTTAGCTTCACTGCATTGCTCTTCAGGGCGCGCTTACCTTTTCTCTAGTTTCTGAATGTTACAAGTCGAATTCGTGAAATCAAATTCGTTGTAACACCACTTTATACTTCTTCTATCCTCTACGATTCTTCTGATTAAGAATTGTAAGGCATTTGATAACTTACTAATTACTGGAAATTAAAAACGATTTAAACCAGGGCTTTGAACCAAAATATTTTCTAATCCGGTTTTTGTTCAGGTTTGGCCTGTTGTAGAGATTCCGGTTCAGGTTCAATTTTCACTCCAAACTGTATTAAATAATAAAAATTGAGTTTTTTTTTTTTATTTTTTTTTTATTTTTTATTTTTTTTTTTTTTAGTTTATTTTTTTTTTTACTATTTTCCATTAAAAGTTATGATTCATTACTGTGGAGTTGTCATAACTCACTAACAAGAAAGTCTCAAACAATATTGAAAAAATATTTGTGTAATGCATTAATACTCTTGTTGGGTCAAATTAGTCTCAAATTAACTTTGATAATTTATAAATTTTAAATTAAGTAATTTAGCGGTCAAAATTACTTTATCTAGACATTCAAAAGGAAATAGATTTTTATTTATAAGCATTATTTGATAAGTAATTATAAATAGTTATCAAATTTCAAATCAAAGTTAGTCTTGAAAGTGTTATTATTTGCTATTTAGTAAAAAATATTTTTTTGAAATAATTTGCTACTAAAATATCTGTTTTAAGTTTGATTTTATTTACCGGCACCAAAATCTACATGATTACTCATTTTTACCGGCCGGCATTTCCCGTCCTTCAATCTTGGTTTTTCTACATCTCGACCCCTGGTTCGAGTTTGGAGCGCCTTTTAAACAATAATATCCGTCGCAACACGGCTTTTCCGCCTTGCAGGATTTATCGTAACAAGCGTTCACTCTATATAAAAATAAGATTTATTCCAGTTGTAGTGATGTAGAGTACAGTCATAGAATAACACAGAAGCAACACTCCTCCTCCATCTTAAAAAATAGGTGGAGTTTATTTCCTATAGCAGTCGTGATTGAGGTTTAGAGTTTCAAAATTAAAAAATGTTCGTTTGTTGATGTTTTTACGCAACAAAAGTACTCAGAAAGTCTATTGTTACATTTGAAATTAATATTTAAATGACAATACTATTCAAAAATTCGTTAGGAGTGACAAAAAGAACTGCAAATCTTCAGATTTTTGAAGAGATTTGAGATTTCCATAGGATTTTAGAGATTTGTAGAGATTTGTCAGATTTTGTTGAGATTTATGAAGATTTTTAGAGAATTATATTATAGAGATTTGATGACGTCATTAATTAAAACTTTGGCCGCCATTATAATGACGTCATAAAAAAAATCCCCACCCATTTAGAACTAAGTCTTAAAATTTGTTTGGATTTGTAAACATTTGTTGACATTTCGTAAGATTTATAAAGATTTTACAGATTTTTTTTCCCTGTCGACGAGTTTTCTGTCCGACCCATCGCTCAGTCCTCAATTAATATCAACGACTGTTGACGGAGTGTAATTCTGTATTATTCTGTGGTACAGTGGCGACGCCAAAATCGTGAATTGGGGCCCGGAATTTTGCAACACGCCACTGGTGGAGTAAAGAGCAACTTACGATTGCAGCAGAGTCATTACGGCCAGAGACATCAGCAAAAACATTAAGGCGAATTTTATCATTTTGGCAAATTTTTGATTTCTATCATGTATAATATAAAAATGGTTAGAGTTTTTAGCCTTAGAAAATTATGTCATTTTACAATAATAGTTCAACTTACAGTATTTGTTAGAACAATTGATTTTCTATCAGTTGTTTTTCGTGATGAGTTGGTGTATTTTTCACGAGCAGTGGTATTTGTAATGATATTTAATTTTGTTTGAGAAGTTATTAAAGTCATTAATTAAATCCGGAAATCCAACACCTTTACAAAGGCAATTAAAACATCTAATACTCCGAATTTCTTTTTAAATATTAATTAAATAAGGATTGATTGATTACGTTTGTCAAAGTCTATTGAGTTTGATGAGTGAATAAAAACTGTGTTTACATTATTAAATTATAAAAAAAATTTGAGATTATAAAAATACAATTAATCATTTATAATAACTTTGTAAAATCAAGACTTTGAATTTCTACTGAAAACTTTTAAAACTTTATAATGTCACTACAATCTGCTAGGCGGCGCGATTTCTGTGAAATTGTAATGGTATTTTTAAAAAATTGTGTCATCATAAGTAAACATAGACAAATAAAGATGGAGAAAAAGTACAAAAAGTCTCAAAATATTAAATTACGATTTTAGTGTTTAAAACAACCGAAAAAGAATGGTTTTAGGGTTACAGTTTGTTTGCCAAAATCTATTTCTTCACTTCGATTCAAAATTATTTGATTTATTCTTATCGCGCTTGTCGCTTCCCTGCACTACAGTCGGTTTAGCTTTACTGCATTGCTCATAAGGGCGCGCTTACCTTTTCTCTAGTTTCTGAATGTTACAAGTCGAATTCGTGAAATCAAATTCGTTGTAACACCACTTTATAATTTTTCTATCCTTTAAAATTCTTCTAATTTAGAATTGTAAGGCATTTGATACCTTACTAATTACAAACTGAGTTATTTTGATTAATAGAAATTAAATACGACTAGAATGTGAGTGTAGTTCTGTCATTGAAAAAATGACGTCATGACGTTTAAATCGCGCGCCCATTGCCTCGACCAAAGTGAAAGGGGAATGCTCTTTGACCTTTACCCACAAATCTCAGTGCTGACGTTTTGGGCGTGAAGTTAAAATAGAGAGGTTGTGGATGACGTTATGCCTCGACCAATCAAAACTGTTTGACGACGAACAAAAAATGTAAAAGTAGGTCAACGGGCTGTTAATATAATACATAGAATATAGATTTAAATCGGGACTATGAACCAAAATTTTTCGATTTTTACAGTGATTTTTATGCTTCTTATCTTGCAAGTGTTCGTTTCCAAAACCTCGATCTATTCGAATTTCAAGATGACGGCCACGGGAAAGTTATCAAAACGTTAAATTTCAAATGAAAGTTGTCATTGAAAGTGTTTATTATGCTAATCTACATACTGGCACATCTCCCAAAAAGGGAACGATCAAATATGACACACTTATATCCGGGACAACACGGTTTAACGCAGTTTTTACCATCACACATAAGGTGAATTATGTGGCATTGTACCCATTCGCAAGCGTTTACTCTGTAAAAAAAATAATTTCAGATTAAAGTTAGTCTTGAAAGGGTTATTTGCTATTTAGTAAGAAAGATTTTTTTGGAATAATTTGCTACTAAAATATTTGTTTTGAGTTTGATTTTATTCACCGTCACCAAAATCTACATGATTACGGTACTCATTTTTCCGACATTTCCCGTCCTGAAAGCTTGTTTTTCCTGCATGTTCCCCCCTGGTCCGTGGGTGGACAAGAATATCCGTCGCAACACGGCCTTTCCGCCGAGCAGGCTTTATCGTAACAAGCGTTCAGTTTATATAAAAATAGGATTTATTCCAGTTGGAGTGATGTAGAGTACAGTCGTAGAATAATACAGAAGCGACACTCCTCCGCTATCTTGAGAAGTAGTCGGAGCTTAATCCGTAGCGGCCATGATTGAGGTTTAGAGTTTCAAAATTTTAAAATGTTAGTTTGTTGACGCAACAAAAGTAATCAGAAAGTCAATTGTTTCGTTTGAAATTAATAATTAAGTGACTATATCATTCAAAAATGAACAAAAAACTAAAAAAGCAATGAAACCTCCATCACTCGTTAGAAAAGACAAAAACAACTGCAAATCTTCAGATTTTTGAAGAGATTTGGGATTTTCATAGGATTTTAGAGATTTGTAGAAATTTATCAGATTTTTCAAGATTTGTTATGTGTGATTTATGAAGATTTTTAGAGAATTATATTATAAAGATTTATGAGTATAATTAACGAAAACTTTGGCCGCCATTATGATGACGTTATCACCGAAACCCCAATCATATAGAACTAAAATCGTAAAATTTGTTGGATTTTGTAAACATTTGTTGAGATTTCGTAAGATTTATCACGATTTGTAAGATTTTGGGATTTTTAGAAAGATTTCCAGATCTTTTGGAATAAAGTGCAACTTACGATTGCAGCACAGTCATTACGGCAAGTGACATCAGCAGAAACATTAAAGCGATTTTTATCATTTTGGAAAATTTTTGATTTCTATCATGTAACGTATAAAAAGGGATTGAGTTTGGCTTTAGAAAAGTAAGTTATATGTTACATAAAAACTAGGCTTACCGTATTTGTTAGAACAATTGATTTTCTATCAGTGATGTGTTGGTGTTTTATTCACGAGCAGTGGGTATTTATAATCAAATTTTATTATGTTTACGATGGTATTAAAGGAATTAGAAATCATCAATTAATTAATTAGTAATTGATTGATTGATTGATTAGTTAATGAGTTCGTTAAAGTCTATTGAGTTTAATGAGTGAATAAAAAACTTGTGCTTACATTATTAAATTATAAAAATTTTAGAATTTATAATAATTTAATTAATAAATTATAATAAGATTACAAAACCAACACTTTGAATTTTTAATAAGAAGATGTAAAACTTTGTAGTGTCGTTATAATCTATGTTATTTGTAATGGTATATTTAAATTAATTAGCAAATTGTGCCGTCATAAGTTGTTGAATGAGAAGTACCTATTTAAACAAATATATTTTAAATACATTTCATTGCGTTTATTCATTTAATAATACTGGATTAATAATGTGTTGTAATTTATATACAGGGTTATTTAAGTTATGTATATTTTCAATGTATTAATTATTGAAATATTGGAAGTTTACATTATGTGTTGCCATTTTGGAAGTAAAGAGGGAGTTAATGCAGTGTCATATAATGTTGGAACCCACATTTCCTGTTGGTTCCAACTGTGAATCTTCTGTTGAATAAATGTATATAATCGTACATGGATTTATTTATCATGTGGTTTAATGTTTAATTTTATTTTAAGTACGATCGTTTTGTTGATTTCATATTTGAAATAATAATAAAGAATAGAAAGTATGAAGA
The DNA here is from genome assembly GCA_034695745.1 of Geophilus truncorum. NCBI lineage: Eukaryota > Metazoa > Arthropoda > Chilopoda > Geophilomorpha > Geophilidae > Geophilus > Geophilus truncorum. The sequence goes on from JAQFZP010002038.1 coordinate 6,580, forward strand.
TCTCGAATTGCGATTGGTTGTGCTATTGTAGTGCAGTCGTTTACTATATAAGTTATGCTTAATGTCAGAAAAATCTTAGTTTGTTTTTGGCAAAAAATGTTCGTTTGTTGATGTTTTTACGCAACAAAAGTACTCAGAAAGTCAATTGTTTCGTTTGAAATTAATAATTAAGTGACTATATCATTCAAAAATGAACAAAAAACTAAAAAAGCAATGAAACCTCCATCACTCGTTAGAAAGGACAAAAAGAACTGCAAATCTTCAGATTTTTGAACAGAGTTGGGATTTTTATTTTATAGGATTTTAGAGATTTGTAGGAATTTATCAGATTTATGAAGATTTGTAAGGTTTTGGGATTTTTAGAAAGATTTGCTGATTTTTTTTCCCCTGTCGACGAGATTTCTGACCCCTCGCTCAGTCCTCAATTAACATCAATGACGGTTGACGGAGTGTAATTCTGTATCATTCTGTGGTACAGGGGCGACGCCAGGAATTTTGCGACACTCCACTGGTGGAGTAAAGTTCAACTTACGATTGCAGCACAGTCATTACGGCCAGAGACATCAGCAGAAACATTAAGGCGAATTTCATCATTTTGGCAAATTTTTGATTTCTATCATGTATCTTATGAAAAAAGATTGACTTTGGTCTTAGAAAACTAGGTTATTTACAATTATAGTTCATCTTACCGTATTTTGTTAAAACAGTTGATTCTCTATCAGTCGTTTTCCGTGATCTGTTTGTGTTTCTGTTTAGAAGTGAAATTTATAATAAAATTTTATTATGCTCGATTCCATTTCCCAATACAGGAAAGTCTGATATAAACACATGTATATTCGATGGAACAATTGTCAACTTTTTTTGTCATCATGCAGCCTTGAAAATTGTTTACAATATAAAAATTGAATTTATTCAAGTTGGAGTTATGTGGAGTAAAGTGCAATCAAAATTTAATTAAACAATATGAATGTATTAATATATGTATTTTTAACGTGATTGATTAGTCAGCAACTGACATGTCAATTGTGGAGTTAAAGAAAATTTATATTTTATAATTTTTAATACTATATGTAAAACACTCTCTGCTCTAATTAGTTGATTGATTAGCTAATGACTTTATTAAGATGTACTTGGAATAATTATTGTTGGTTTTTAACGTTTTATTTCGACAACTTTCCTCGTGTGCTAAACCACACACGAACGATTACAAAACATTCAACTACGCTTCTGCGATTGCTACACCTGACACTAATAACCCAACACTTGGGTCTTTATGTACACATAAGGATGACGTTTTCCTGGCGTTATCACCATAACGTTTCTTCAACGTTACGAACACCAGCGCCACCTGATGAGCACCCCCATATCATGGGATGACAAATAGCTGTATTTCCAACAATTATAATTTATGGTTTGATAAGTGAATAAAAAATGTGTGTGTTTTATATGTTTTTAAAATTTTAAAATATGAAGTAATGACGTAATAATTATATAATACTCATAGTAATCCAGTAAAAAAAAAAGTTTCAAACAAGGTTTTAAAAATAGTTATTAGTACGTACCATGTTGGGTCAAATTTGTCTCAAATCAACTTTAATAATCATAATTACTTTATTTAGACATTAAAAAAAAAACATTTTCATGTTTAAGCATTTCCCAATACAGGAAAGTCTGATATAAACACATGTATATTCGATGGAACAATTGTCAACCTGTTTTGTCATCACTCATCATGCAGCCTTGAAAATTGTTTACAATATAAAAATTGAATTTATTCAAGTTGGAGTTATGTGGCGTAAAGTGCAATCAAAATTTAATTAAACAGTATGAATGTATTAATTAATATATGTATTTTTAACGTGATTGATTAGTCAGCAACTGACATGCCAATTGTGGAGTTAAAGAAAAATAATATTTAATTTTATACTTTTTTAAATTTTTATAATTTTTAAAATTATATGTAAAATACTCTAATTACTCGATTAGTCGATTGATTAGCTAATGACTTTATTAAGATCCACTTGTAGTAATTACAATTTATGTTTTGATAAGTAAATAAAAAAATTTATTTTATACATTTTAGAAAGTTATAAATATGAGATAATGACATCATAACTGTTGAGTTGTCATAGCAACTCAGTAACAAGATTGGAAAAATATTTGTGTAATGCATTAATACTCTTGTTGGGTCAAATTAGTCTCAAATCAACTTTGATAATTTATAAATTTTAAATTAATTTTAAAATAAATAGTTTAATTGTCGTAATTACTTTATTTAGACATTCAAAAGAAAAGAGATTTTTATTTATAACTTATAACCATTTTTTGATAAGTGTTATTTGCTATTTAGTGAGAAACATTATTTTGAAATAATTTGCTACTAAAATATCTATTTTAAGTTTGATTTTATTTATTGTCACCAAATTCTACATGATAACTTGTTTTTTAACAATGAATTCGAAATTGAATTGAATTGAATCTCCTATGGTGTGCACAGGCACTGAAAGTAAGAATTCAATTTCGAATTCATTTTTAATCAACGACACGGTAACGATCCGAAGCATCCATCAAAACTTTATTATATTTCCTTTGCTTATTTTTTTACATGTCGCCTCGCTATCTAAATACCTTTCATACAACCATATCCCTCGCAACACTTCTTGCCTCCCTTCTTGCAGATTACATGGTCACAAGTTTTCACTTCGTCTTCGTTTTTCTTTTTCTTTTTCTTACATTTCCCCTTCTGGTCCACGGAAGGATCCTTTTTTTATCCCTTGCAACACTTCTTGCCTTCGTTCGTGCAGGCTACACCGTGACAAGATGGTAAATGACATTTCCCGACGACCTGCGTGCTGTTTTTGGGTTTGTAACAACGATATCTCTTGCAACACTTGATTTCCTTCATGCACACGTCACCGTCACAACTCTTCAATTTACGTCTGATATATAAAATATGATTTATTTCAGTTGGAGTAATGTATAGTGCAGTCATAGAATAATACAGAAGCGAAACTCCTCCGCCATCTTGACAGTGAGAATATCATTCAAAAATGAACAAAAAACTACAAAAGCAATGAAACTTCCATCACTCGTTAGGAGTGACAAATGTGACGCAACATTCACCTCAGTTCCGGCGGGGCCGGACGGAGCAAGGGTCGGACAAATCAAAAATCGATCGACGAGAATTGCAAATCTTCAGATTTTTGAAGAGATTTGGGATTTTCATAGGATTTTCGAGATTTGTAGAAATTTATCAGATTTTTCAAGATTTGTTGAGATTTATGGAGATTTGTAAGATTTATTTTTCCTGTCGACGAGATTTCTAAATTTGTCCAACCCCTCGCTCAGTCCTCAATTAACATCAACGACGGTTAACGGAGTGTAATTCTGTATTATTCTGTGGTACAGTGGCGACGCCAAAATCGTGAATTGGGGCCCGGCATTTTGCGACACGCCACTGGCGGATGAAAGTGCAACTTACGATTGCTTGCCAGTCATTACGGAGTTAGCCAAATCTGAGAGAACTCCGAGGCAGTTCACTGACTTGTGAGGCAAGTGACATCAGCAGAAACATTAAGGCGATTTTTATCATTCTGGCAAATTTTTGATTTCTATCATGTATCGTATGAAAATGGCTTGAGTTTGGCTTTAGAAAACTAGCCTATGTTACAATAAAAGTTCAGCTTACCGTATTTGTTAATTTGTTGGACAATTGATTTTCTATCAGTCGTTTTCCGTGGTCTGTTGGTGTTTTTTTCCAGCAGTGGTACTTATAATCAAATTTTATTATGTTTACGATGGTATTAAAGAAATTAGAAATTATTAATTAATTAATTAGTGATTGATTGATTAGTTAATGAGTTCATATTCATTAAAGTTTATTGAGTTTGATGAGTGAATAAAAAACGTATGTTTACATTATTAAATTTAAAAAATTTTAGAGTTTATAAAAATATAATTAATCAATTATAATAAGTTTGTAAAACCAACACTTTTAATGAGAAGTTGTAAAACTTTGTAGTGTCGTTACAATCTGCTAGATGGCGCAATTTCTATGATATTTGTAATGGTATTTTTAAATTAATTAGCAAATTGTGCCATCATAAGTTGCTGAATGAAAAGTATTTAAACAAATGTATTTTAAATATATTTTATTGTGTTTATTCGTTTAATAATACTGGATTAATAATGTTTTGTATTTTATATAAAGGGTTATTTACGTTATGTATATTTGTATTATATAGGGATGTTAACGGGATCATATTTTCAGTCCCGTCCCGTCCCGAGTCCCGGTAGTTTCTTTGAAGACAAGCCCCGTTCGGTCCCTAATCCCGAAATTTTTCGATTAAATTCCCGTAAAGTCCCGAAAATCGAATTGTCTTTAAAACACTAAAAATTATATGTCACCAATTTAAATATCGCGTCACGTTTACGTTAATGAAAAAGTGACGAATTTCGTTGTCATTCAAATTTCGAATGAAAAGGAAATTCATCACTTTTTGAATTTCAAATTCAAACATATAGTAGTCCCGTTCCAGTCCCGGTCCCGAAAATGTTAGTCCCATCCAGTCCCGAATCCCGCAGCGGGACTTGGAACGGGATTTTCCTGGTCCCGTTAGCATCCCTAAATTCTGTATTGATTAAAAAGTGAGTAAAACTTGTCGAATTTTACAACTTTTCATTAGAAATTCAAAGTATTGGTTTTACAAACTTATTATAAATGATTAATTATATTTTATAAACTCTAAAATTTTTATAACTTAATGATGTAAACAAGTTTTTTATTCACTCATCAACCTCAATAGACTTTAACGAACTCATTAACTAATCAAATCAATCGCTAATTAATCAAATAATTAATTAGTTCTAATGACTTTAATAACTTCTCAAACAAAATTAAATGTCATTATAAATACGGTACCGCTGCTTTTGAAAAAAACACCAACACATTTCTGATAGGAAATCAATTGATCTAACAAGTAAGTACGGTAAGTCAAACTATTTTTGTTAAATTATTTAGTTTTTTAAGGCCAAACTCAAACCCTTTTTATACTATACATTATAGAAATCAAAAATTTGCTAAAATGATAAAAATCGCTTTAATGTTTCTGCTGATGTCACTTGCGATAATGACTGTGCTGCAATTGTAAGTTGCACTTTACTGCACATCACTCCAACTTGAATAAATCTTATTCTTTTATAGAGTAAACGCTTGCCAAGATCAAAGCTGCAGCATATTTAGCGATGACAATTGTTGCGAAGGATATCGTTGTACCCGTGACGGTAAAACCTATACTGGGAAGTGTTATCGACAATAATAAAATTTTAAGTCTCGGGTATTGGTCGGACATAGGTAAAACGTTACACATATTTGTTTAAAAAAACTAAAAAAGTATCCAATATAAGGAAAAAAATTGCTATCTCCGGTATTACAAATCTTATATAATAAAAGAAAAAGAAAACTTAAATAATCATGTAGATTTTGACGAAGAGAAATAAAGTCGAATTAAAATATTTTGTAGCACATTATTTAAAATAAAACTTTTTCTCAATAAATAACAATAAACACGTTTAATACCAACTTTCATTTTAAATTTAAAAATTTGATACATTTGTAAGTGGTTCAAGCAACTGCTTCGCCTCTTCGCGATCGTATACAGATTAAAAGAATTTTTTACAATTCAATAAAGTAAGCAGACATCTCGCTATTTTTCACGACACGTGACCTGCATCTTGACCCAATTTCAAAGATAGAGGGACGTGGAGACACGTCTGAAAAAAGCAGAGATCAATCCGGACACGATAAAAACGAACAATGCAAAAGCACGCAAAGTAGACATTTCACCTGCCGCAGCAGATGCACTTCGCGCGGCATCGCGTCTTAACATTAACGTCAAAATTTGAGTTGAAATTTTTTCGTTGCAAAAACTCTTAAAACCTAATGTGCCAGACCAGACCTTTAATGGAAATCACTTTAAAAATAGTAAAAAAAAAAAAAAAAAAAAAACTCCATTTTTATTATTTAACACAAAAATCCTCATTTTTACACAAAAAAAAAAAAGTGTACAGGTAACTTTTTAACGTCTACTCTTATCACAATGAAACCTGGAAAATCAACTTCACGAACATGTTTTCATTGCAAAAAACCAACAAAATTTCACGATTCTCCATGTTAAATCGATAATTCTGATTTTCGACAATTAATTACGATCAACTAAATATCCTAGAAATAGGAGCCAATTATTTCCTGTAGGTTTAGGCTCCGAACTACAGCATTTTCTAGGTTTCATATTCGTAAAGACGAATTTCGCCTCACAACACTTGAAAACTAACTATTTGTACCATTTCCTAAGTTAAATTATGGTAGTAAATGCGAATTTTAATTTTAATTTTTTTTATGACTTTTTTATGACCGTGAGTTGAGTGCCAAGATTTCATCTTTTATGGCGAAAAACGAACGAAAAGTGTTTTTGACACATGTGCTCCGGTTAGGCTTAATGGCGTCGCATGCCAACATGGCGCCCGCGTGAGCACGTTGACTTTGCAGTTTATTTTCTTTGAATGTCAGGACTACTTAAGCATGCCACAACACGTTCTACTAGCATGAAAGAGGATTCAAGAGTCGAAATTTCGCGAAGGCTGCGTCTGCCAGTGGGTTTGTTGCGGCTGAATGACTCGTTTTGTTCGGACGCGGACATTTTGAGTTATAAAAACGAATTTTCTTCTCGTGTTGATTTCAACGTGGGAAAACAAGTTTTGGCAGTTGTTCATGGCTTAAAGAAGCTAAACTTCATGTGAAGTGCAGAGGAAGGACTTGTTGGACCCTTGGGGGGGTAATTAACCCCCCAAGAGTGTTAAGTTAGATTATTTTCAAATATGTTAGCATTTTGTGTAAGTTAGGGTTGTAATTTGATTTTTGTATAAGTTAAAAACATAAGTTTATTTTGTGGTTGTAAAAAAGTGTGAAGTGTGAATTTTTGAATTATTTTCGTATTTGCAGAAAATGTGAGTTTTTTTTCAGTTATGTAAAGTATGAATTTTGAAATTGTGAATTTAGGCCCATGAGTGGCATTTGTAGAATATTTGTGAGACAGCGAGATTCACTCCTGTTACTGTGCAGTAGCGTAGCAAGGGTGGGGCGGCCCGCCCCGGGTGTCACCCGTTTGGGGGTGACACTCGGCCGCGATTGAAAAAAAAAAAAACTTACAAAAGCTCCATGAAATGAAATGAAATAACCGCCAAAAATCTAAAAAAAAGTTTTTGCAAGTTTCATGTACCGTACAGGTATATATGTTTATGATTAAAACCGAATTTAAAATTTAAAAAAAAAACCAAAAACATTTTTTTCTTTTACATAATGTTGATTTTAACCGTTTTCGAGGGGTGACACCAGTTTTCGAGGGGTGACACCATCGATATCCGCTCCGGGTGTCACCCATGCTAGCTACGCCACTGTTACTGTGTTCAGGAATCGGGGTTTGATGGGTAGTGTTTGTGCACGGTCGTGCACCCATGAGTGGTGGCTGCTTCAGTGCTGTGTTTAGAGTGGCAAATAGGCCCTTGTGTGTTGGCCGTAGTGTCCGGTGCTTGTGTAGGAACCCAGAGGAGGCTAGCCTGCGGGACCCCAAGGAGGTTGTTCTGCCCTTGCAGAGCGGGCAAAGCACATACTTGTGTGGCAAAGGTGCCCTTGCACACTGACAAGTGTCTGTTGCGGCATTGGTGTTTTCCGGGTATAGCAGTCTCGTTGTGACTTTGTTTTATGCGCAGTTTCTTGCGTGGGGCAATCCTGTTTTTTATTTATTTTGCATTCTGTTATGTATGGGAACCTAGAGTCACTTTGAGTGAGAATTATGGAATTGATTAACTGATTTTGGCTGTTGTGGTATCTGTTGCTCGTCGTTCACCATTAATGATTGGGCAACAGCTTGCCACAGCCAACTATTGTATTTATGTGGGTAGAAATTTTGTTATTTCAGTTGCATTATTTTATGTTTTATTTAGTGTATATCAAATTTGTGTAAAATTAAGTGTTGTTATTATTATTATTTTTTTTTCAAGTTTTATTGTAACAATATTCATTGTAACCGCCTCATCCCCTTTCGTCAAAAAATTTCTTAAAAGGTATCCTTTTTGAAATTTTTGGGGGGGTGGTTACCTGGGGATGATAGCTTTTTTGAGGGGGTGATGTGAGAGGGCGAGCAGTGCTCCCTTCGCCCTCTGGTGACTAAAGTATGTAAAACTAGAGAATAAAGCTAACTTCAACATGTAAGCATGTCTTATGACTGACTCCATTCAAGGACAGGGCAGGGGGCCTCAAAACTCTTACAAATTCAAATAACTATTGTTTGAATGATTTGAATTTTTGAAGTTTGTAGTGTTAGGCTAGGAACAAAAATGAGATGTTACTCGCAACTACTGTTGTTGTTGCGTGGAATGAGCGAGGTGATGTATATAAAAAAAACACTGCTTTAATTCCTTAATATCTGCTGCTTACATTTCACATCTAGTTCTTAAGGCCTAACATTACTCCGAAATCAATCCATACACATGACAACTGTCTCTTAGTAACTAACAACAATATAACCAAACCTTAACTCTAACAATAGTAACCAACTCTTAAACCTAACAAACATAATCAACACTAGTCGGCGCCACAACAACTGTAATCTTACTAATGAAAGAGAGAGGCTCGCGCTGTGAGAAGAAGGAGGATCACCACCAATTGCCTCCCTCGACACTGATTTCCACCAATTGCCTCCCTCGATTCTGGTATATTGTTGCAGTTGGTATTGTTGTTTGTTTGTTGAATAAATTCACACTGCTTTCCACCAATTGCCTCCCTCGACACTGATTCCCACCAATTGCCTCCCTCGATTCTTGTATATTGTTGCAGTTGGTATTGTTGTTTGTTTGTTGAATAAATTCACACTGCTTTCCACCAATTGCCTCCCTCGAC
>JAQFZP010002039.1:0-15525 GCA_034695745.1 Geophilus truncorum
TTTCTTTTCTTTCTTTCTTTCTTTTCTTTCTTTCTTTCTTTTCTGTTTGTTTGTTTGTTTCTTTCTTTAATTTGATTTTGAGAAATGTGATGTCTTTCATGATAAATTACGAAAAGTTTTAATGAGAGTTAAAAAAATGAAATGTTAAGTCAAATGGGCATATTTTTGATTTAAGTATAAAGTCTTACTTTAAGAAAAGTTTCAAATTTACAAGATTATCTAGACATATTTGACATCCTCTGTTGAAAAATTGACATCTTCTGTTGAAAAATTGACATCTTCTGTTGAAAAATTAACATCCTCTGTTGAAAAATTGACAACCTCTGTCAAAATATTGATTGCGTGAGTATATAACTCTAGATGCTTTTTGTTTTTTTTTCTTTAAAATTTTTATTTTGTCTTAATTTATTATTTCTTTCATGCTTGAAAATTACTGGGTTATGAGGTTTTTTTTGTAGCAAACTCAATACCAAAATGAAGAGGTTTTAGTTTTGTTTAACCGTGAATCACCAACAAAAAATAATTGTAAAATAGTTTAATGTGCTCAGTGACTTCCAGTTAAAATAAAAATTGGTTATTTATATCATAAACAATTGCCCATTTATCCAATTAATTAATAATTAAAAAAGAAAACTGTTTTTATAATCAACTTTAATCTACTTGGCTGTTTCAAAAGTCGGGACTCTACTGTACATATAAAATTATATAAAATGCTATGTATAAAATTTCTAATAATCCCTTTAGTGTGCTTTTTTTTGCTTGATTTTTATGTATTAAGTTAAAATTTCTAATATTATTATTGTTTATTTTCTTTTGCGCTAAATTTGCACTTTTGTTTAGCATTAATATTCACCGTTTTATAATTATTTGTTCTCTTCTTTTAGTATTGGTGAATATTAAGCTGTAAAAATATAGTTTTCTTTCTGTATTTAAATCAAATTATCAAAACTTTGAAAATGAATTAAATGTATCGATTTTTGTATTAAAAAAACTGGATAATATTTAAAGTGTATAAAGTTAATTATTTTAAAATTATAATTACAAAACGTCACTAGTGGTCGTGTTTAATATTTTCATTTTGAATTTACCGCTGTCTTTACCAAACTGTGATAGAAGGTTTGTAATTTGCTCACCAGGGGTAATTTTGTTAATCGTGTGTACATTTTCAAATTACAGTTTATCTACATTTTTTTATTTCCTTATTTTTCTAATATCAGTACAAAATTTAAAAAAATAAATGAAATTTCAGGCTTTTATTACAGAATTCGAAAACCCTGGTGGCGAATCAGTAAACCGCTTATTGCATCGTAGTATTGAATCATCATCATCGTCATGTTACAATGATGAATGAAACACCAACTGAAACAAAAGACTACAACTCAAAAAATCGTAAATGACAATATCAGGAAACAGCACAGCGTAAAAACCCAAAGTTAGATGTATTCTATTAATTTACTAAGAAACGGAAACTTCAACTTGAAACTACGACTGATAACACGGCGAAATTTCTCTCGCGCGTTGTACGACCCGGAAAATAAGGGCGACCGACAGAAGCACATCAATTTCGACACATTGGGAACATGGGACAACCGAATAGAGCTTCCTTTGCTGCTACAAGAAAGCATAAAACAAGGAAAACCGATTCCAAAAATCTCTGTTACCAATGTGGGAAGTGCGAGTTTGATTGGCAGACGATCAACGAACGAGGACCGGATAGAAATCAAGGAAATTTCTCCGGATATTCTATATTTGGCCGTGTTCGACGGGCACGGTGGAAGTGAATGTGCAGATTTTTGCAGCGAATATTTGCAAGACCACATCTGCTTTTGGCTAAATCGTGGAGAAAAGGATTTGAAAACTATTTTACTCACATCGTTTTTAGAAATAAATAACGCATATTCGCGATTTATTACGTATAACTGCTCTAGTGAGTGAGTTGTCACAGTGCAAACTGATTACAGTTGTTAAATTTTAATTTTTTTTTCTTTTCTTTTTTGCTAGATATTAAAGAGGCCGCCACTTCCGGCACTACCGCAACCGTTTGTTTGCTGCAGAATAGCATAGAACTTGTTGTTGGTCATGTTGGTGATAGTCGTGCGATTTTGTGTCGAAATGGAGAGGCACGGAAACTCACGACTGATCATTCTCCCTTACTCAAAACGGAAAAGGTTAATTTCGATGATTAATTTGGGGAAAAAAAATACGAGTTTACGGAAATTGCTTAAGGAAGTAGTGGTTAAAACCATATTTGGTGTAAATAGATGTTTTTAATAATTATTTGCATTAAAACTGGTGAAAAACTTGTAACAATTTTCGTAAAGATACAGAAAAAAAAAAAAAAAAAACTTATTTTTAGTTGTATATCTTGACCCCACGTTTTATCGATTTTCTTATTTATATTCTACTTCAGGAACGCATCGTTCAGTCAAAAGGAATGGTGGTTACCGACAGTTACGGTCGATCGCTTGTCAATGGTCGTTTAGCAATGACTCGCAGCTTGGGGGACTTAGACCTTAAACCATACGGCGTGACAGCAATGCCTGATACTAGATCTCTTCAGGTACCGTACAGCTATTATAACTTGGAATTTAAAAAGAAAAAAAATGTAAGTTTATATATTTTTAAAGGTGAAACATGGAAAAGATGCCTTCCTTGTTCTGACGACAGATGGCATCAACTTCGTCATGTCTGATCAGGAAATCTGCGACGGAATCTGTCGCCATCACGACCCGCAAGAGGCGGCAAATTTCATCACGGACCAGGCATTGCAGTTCGCTTCGGAAGACAATAGCACAGCGGTCATTGTACCCTTCGGCTCATGGGGGAAATTCCATAGCTCCACTCACAGCTTCCACTTCGGAAGGAGCATGTCTCGCAGCACAAGATACGTTTAATTATTTTTTTTTTCTGTTTACATAAGAGTGAAAAACCAAAAAGTCATCTTTATGTCTTAAAAAATACTATTTTTATTGCGAATAAATATTTTTATTACATAAAAAATGTATAAATTCATCATTCAGAAGCGCAAATCACAAATATTCATCTTTTTCGTTGAATTTAACTGACTTTTTACCCAAAGTGTCGGCTAACTTGGCCGCAAATTCACCAAACACCAAATGATGCATGTTTTTGCTTAGAAGATACAAAATGAACCAATCGCCGACACTTACGTTTTTAACTATAACTGAAAATACATGATCGGGGACGAGAATAACTCTAGCTTTGAGTAAAATGATTCTGACGCGTGCGCAGAACAGAGTTATGGCTCGGTAGATGATATTGATGCCGCTCACTGCCGCTAGGGTGATGAACCAAAACCAGAGGAAAATGTAGATCTTCTCGTTGATGATGTTGAGTGGGAGGACGCAGAAGGCATCGCGGTGTTCTATGGAGCCGCTGGGGCCGAAATTGAAGAAAGAACATTTGGTCATTCGAGGAAAGACGCGAATCATCGGGTCCGTGACGTCGGGCCAGTCTTCGCTGATGTATTTCAGCACTCGAGCGCCGAATGAGAGGAATTCCCAACCGAGAAAGCGATCGGTCAGATATATTTGGCCCAAAACGTTGATGAAGTTGGAAACTTCGCAAATTACATATCTGTTAATAAAAATGACAAAATTAGGCCAAAAAACAAAAACAAAATGTGAATTTATGCATTTTTCAGTTCAGTTTTGAATATAAATCACTAAAATTTCGAACACAATTTCAAAAAATCAAAAAAAAAAAATTTTTTTTAATTTTTTGAAATTCTAACTGATTTGTATGTTTGAGTCATAATAATAACAACTGAACTGGAAAGTGCATTTTCCCATAATTCATCGTAACCGCACTTGTAAAGCAGCATATCGTGAGTTCTGATATTCTTGATGAAATAGTCATGCAGTAAATTAACTTTAGCGTCCTTATCTGTGTCCGCCGTGATGGGGCAATTAAGTCCGAGAAGAAGCATCTTTATTTTTCCCCCTTCCCACATCTTCCAGAAGTATCTGGGCACATAGAACATACAGGCCTGAAGAAACAGCATGAACGCCACCCATTGGTAGTACTTGTGGTAAATGAAATGCTCTCCTTTTTGTGGACGCCCGATGCCGTGATAAGGCACTCCGTGTGGGTCTCCAACAACTTTATCGAAGGCCGAGGGGATGGAATGTGTTCCGTTGACCCAGCAGAACTGATTGATCACTTTCTCGTCCATGTCGGTGGACTTGCTGTTGAGGGTGCAGGCGATTGGATCGCCTAAGTGTTCCCGACATGTTGCAAGAATGACAAAGGCGACGAGTACCACCACCGTTAGTTTGTAGTGAAGGCGGAATGCATGGTTGTCGATGAGAGTGCAGTTGATTTTAGGCAAGAGAGACTTGAGACCATCGAATATAAACATGACGGAATGCTGAAACGACATGTAAAGGTAGGAGTTGAATAACGGGAAACCATGTTTGAATATATGAATATTTTTGGTGTATGGTATTAATTAAATTTGAAATTCAAAATATTGAAATATTCTCTTCGACTTAATGAAAATTCAAATATTCAACAATTTAGAAAATACCATACCATAAAAAATTCAAATTCAAATTGTGTTTTTTTTTTTTTTTTTTTTTTTTTAAATTACTGTAAATCTAAAAACCTTAAAGCAAAAAACGAATGAAAAAATATATTGAAACTATTGAAAACTTACTTATGGACGGAATAGGGCAGTGGCAGTCTACGCTCGATCGATCCCCGAATTACAGTGCGAATTTATATAAAGTGAGCAATAATTAATCATCGCTTAATGCGAGGGCCGACTTTCCCGTGTTAACACAGCACAATATCGTCACTTCCTGCACGGACACCTTGATAAAATCGAAATTACAAGTGAATTTCAACCCATATCAATTTCCAGAAACCCACACTTCCTTGTAATGCCTGGAAATTACTTGAAATTCAAGTTACACCTTTCGCGATTACTTCACACGATGTGCAATCTTAAAATAATTTCCCAACCAAAACAAACAAAAAAATTAAAATAAAAATAAGAAAAAGAGGAAAAACAAAATCTTCACTTGTCTATTTATTGATAAATTGCAAATTGCTTTTCCTGTGAAAAGCTTTTAAGTGATCAATAAACTGCTCAGGTGAAGTTAAATTCAATTTTGGATCTCGCCTTTGCAACGTCTCCGAAGAATTTGTAACAACAAAAAAAATCTTATCTACACCTTACGAGCGATTGTGGAACCAACGACATGCCATTCTTCCCCTTAATACTTCCTTTTCATTTTAGCAATTCTAAGCTCACAGCTTTAACTCAAAGCTCTTTTTTCCCAACCCCCGGCTTTACACCGGCACGTGTATCGTACGCGATTGAAATAACTCCCTGAATAAACATGGTTTAACTTCTTTCCATAAACCTTTAGTATCCACCATTTTTTATTCTTAACGAAAATATTTGTTTATTTCGTTTTTCTAAGCGCAAACACAATGAAAACGAGAATGCTCTTGTACTTATCAGCGCAGGTGTATTTTAGGTTGGAGGTTAGTGATTGGTGCAACGAGCGACGTGTTGTCATGACAACCGGCATCTGAAAAGCCTTACTTTCCTCCTGGCAAGAAAATCAGCCATACCCCGCTTGCACAAATCAAAATCGCGCGTCGGATTGAGCAATGAATACACGGTAGGTTGAAACCTGTTGCATAAATGTGATGAGAGGGGTTGAAATTTGAGGGGGAAAGGGCGCAATTCGGGGTTAAAGACACACATACGTGGGTTTTCAAGATTTCTGGCTGTGTGCACAGTGTATTTGGGATTTTTCTGGATTTGTTTAGATGAAGTTGGGATTTTGTGGGGCGTTTAAAGAAATTTGAGGTTTTGAGATTTTTTTTTTTTTTTGTTTTGTTTTTGTGTGTTGATTTTATAGGGTTTTGACTTTTGAGGATTTGGTTTTAATGTGATGTTTGGTGATTTTGGCGTTTATAATACTTGAATTGAGTGATTGTTTTATATTGTTGCTGCCGCCAGATTGAGATTTTGAGACTACTGTAGGCTACGGGGCATTTTGGGAATTTTGAATTTTTTTTCCGTTTAAATTCTGTTTTCGTTATTGGCATCATGGGAGTTTTGCGCTTTTACTGTATTGCCAAAGGCATTTTCCTATTTTTTCATTTATCTACTGTTTAAAATTTAAGATTTTTTTCTTGGAATTTTTGGAATTTTTCAGATTTTTTCGTTAAAATTTTCAAATTTTAGTGGCATTTAAAATAAAAATAATTTTCATTTAATTATTTGTTTACTTTAAAACTCACTCTCTTTTGAATTCAATTTCTTTAGAATTTCAGTAATTATCCATTTTTTCTCATTGATTTGTGAATTTTTACATCTTGAGTTACAGGATTAACGAGAACTGCAAACTGAACCCTTAGTTAGCTCCGTTTGAAACCAAATTGACCGCCTTAAGGCCGGCTGCTTTGCATGGCATCAACATGATTAAATGCAAACTCATTAGTTATTATTAGATGCTTTTGAATCTAGACATTTTAATTATATTTTACCTCTCATTTTATTTCTTCCTCTCTCTCGCTGTGATTATTAGATCTTACTTTTTATTTGCTTGGTTGATTACATCGTGGACTTAAATTTCCGTTTCGATAAATTGAAAATTTTCTTTCTAGGGGATGAAAGACCGGGGGGAGAGCAATTTTTTTTATTTTTTTTTTATTTATCCAATGTCGCTGTTTGCGTCATACATCCAAATGCCATGTCAATTAAGTATTTACGAGTTTTTTCCCCGTCATTTCGCTTTGCTAGGTTTTCAGTTTGATGTTTTCATCGATTTTAGCTTGACGTTTTTTTTTTTTTTTATTTTCAGTGTTTTTATTGAGTGATAACCGATAAGATATTGTGGGTACTGGTGAAACTGAAGATGAAAATTTATCTTATTTTTTCCTAAAATTGTTTGTTTTGGAAATGACAAAAGAAATTTCGTGTGGGTGGGGGTAGGTGATAGAAATCGATAAGACGAGGGCAATGAAATGACTGAGTATTTATTTATTTGAAAAATGATGGCATTCAGATATTGCCCTTGGTTTTCCTGCACTACTTCACTTCCATTGATTTATTTTATAATTTTTTTCTCTTGACGGTGACGTCAAATGTTTTTTTTTTTTCACATTTGTTTTTGGCTACGATGTTGTGATTGGTGTTGTCATATTTGTTTTGGGGGTAAAAAGTTGTAAAATGATGAGCAGTTGACGTCAAAGAGAAATCGGATCATAATTTTGGATAATTTGATTTTTCGATGTTTAAACAGATTTAAAATGCGATTATTTGACACGGTAAGCACGTCGTGTGAAATGGGTTTCATTAGGCTTGAAGCGAGCGGGATTTAATGTTAGCATTAGACAAACTATTAAGGAGGTGAATTCGTCAATAAAAGAATCGATATTTCCCCACATTAAAATATTAATTAGTTGACATGGGGTAATCAACACGAATCATTGGGAATTTTAATCAATACTAAAATTACATTTAAGTTAAGAATTTAATTTTTTAATTGCGTGAGAAGATTTAAAACGATGTAAATTAGAGAAAGTGGCGTTGTGTAATAAGATTTTACCATTCTATAGTTGACTTCCGAAGCAAAATACGTTGATACTGATGTAATTTTAAAAAATTAAAAAAATTATGTATTTTTAAAAATTTTATTTGGGGTTTAAAAGGTGTAGTGTATTTGGATTATTTGGTGGGTTTGCTATGGAAATATTGCATTATACACTCCATATTGTTATGACGATTTGTTATGTAACTAGGGTAACGAGGCATAAATAAAGCAGCCATGGCCATGGGTTGACACATTCGTTTTGGGCTCCCAAATTATTCAGGATTTTTACATTGCATATAAAACAAATATGCAAAAAAGGGTTATATAAATTTCTTAGGGTTTAATTCAGATTTGTAATTATAACTTCCAAACTTCTATATGTCGTTGAAGTCTCATTGTTTTGTAAGTTTAAAAAGTGATTTTATATATTTTGGTACCATAGCATTAAAAATGATATTTTAAGAATTATCTGTATCAATGGTCAAAATACAAACTGATAAAGAAGAATTAAAAAAAATAATAATAATGTACAAAAATAAAACAACAACAACAACAACCAGGAAATACGGCATCATTATTATTTTTTTTTTAAATGCTTCTAAGTTTGGATTTAAATGATTAGAGGCCTTTAAATCTATTAACATTTCAAAAAAAAGTTATTAAAAAAATGTAATTGATAGAAAAAATGAGAAATAGATTAAACGGTGAAAAGGTTAATGAAAGCTAAAAGCCTCATTCCCCGATTTGATTTCAATTTAAAAGCAACGGGCTCATTCTTTCTCTTTCATAAAAATAGGCTGAAGCTATGACAACCGAGCTCACGCGGTGTTCGAATTGCAAACGTTCCACAAATGATTCCTCAGCTACTGGCATTAGCAGTAATACAGATCAAGCAAAGGCTCGCTTATCACCATCCCCAACGTCGACCAAAGAATTCTTTCGCTTCCCGCAACGACAAAGGAGGAAATCGAGTGAAAAAGATGAAATTGCAGCCGAAAGGTCGATTCCATCAACTGGCAACAACGAAATCACATCATGCAGTCCACCCACGCACGCGCTCAGAGACAAACAACGAAAAACGTCAACTTCGTCGTCGTCCGAAGACTCTTCAATGTCCATGCCTAAACCCAGCACGGTCATTTCGAAACGTTTGAAACGTGCATTTTCCGTGCAGCACCAGGAGAGCGGCTTCGAGCACGAGACCAGCGCGCCCAAATCGTCCCCGAAAAAGGGTGGAAAAAATGGGGAAAAACCGAAAAGCGAAGCACGAGCGGCGCTGGTGAAATTCGGCCCGGTGCAACTGCCAAACCCAAACACGACCGGCGAGTTTTTCAAACAGCGAGCGTCGTTTCACTCCGACACATCGACTTCTTGCGCCGCTGCCGCTGCCACTGCCGCTGCGTCTACTTCCGGGCTCGGGGACCAGGATACCGGCATCATTTGCTCCAACTCTGACCTCCGCTCCATTTTAAGCGATGCTAGCACCGGGAGAAAATCGGGGGCCGACGTTAAACGCGAACGAATGAAAAATTACAGGTCTTTGTCGTTCGATTCGTCCGTTTTTCGCATTCCGCGAAAAGGAAGTTCGACCGAAAACCCCGTGTGGTTTTCGTGGAACAAGTCGAGCGCACGGGTCCAGGAAACCGTGTGTAAACAAGAGGAAGAGAGAAAGAGCAACGTTATCCAAATTCGACTCACGACCGAGTCGCCAGAAGACGACGTCGTCGTGGAACCGGGGGTGAGTGGAGAGCCAGAAATGTCGTCTAGAAAAAACAGTAAGGTCAAGGTGGTGGTGGAAGAAGTTAAGAGTGAGAATAACAATCTTGGAATTCCGTGGGACGAACGAAGCGTTGTCGACGTTAATATCTTGGGGAATGCGATCGAGTCGTATCTAGGTGAACGCCGCGCTTCCGGCGATGAAAGTGATAAACCGAACGACGATGGTATCCAAGATGTGTCGTTGTGTTCATCGTTGAAAAGTATGTTTGTTAAATAACTGCATATTCGGTTTTTAATTTGAATTGATGTTTTTTTTTTTTGTGTATGGGTGTCTCAGATGTTGGTATGAGAGCGTCACGCCAAAATTGGAATATTTTGGACCCTACCTTCCTTCCGTCACGAATTGACTAACCCCTTTCCCCCTTGGGCCTAAAAACGTCACGCTTAAATGTAACTTTTTTTAGAGTTTTTTTTTTTTTTAGTTATTTTACTTTTACTCTCAACAAATAGACTTTTTTTTTTGTGTTTTGAATTTTTTATCAATTAATACAGATTTAAATTTACAAAATTAATTTTTTTTTTTCAAAATTTTGCCAAATTTCTTACAAACGTCACTGTTAAGGTCAACTCTTTTACCCCTTCCGTCACATGCCGTCACGAATTTTCCTTTTTTACCCTTGCTTGACCTGCGTGACATAATTTATGGACGCTCCCTAATGATGTAATGGTGTTTAATAAAATCATTTTTGTCTTCCATTTACCTAAATTTGGAATTCTGGAGAAATTTATTGAGTTTGATGGATATGGAGAGTAGCGATTGATTTGAGCAGACCAAAGTAAAAATCAAGCGGAATTTGTTTAATCAAGTACATTTTTTGTCCCATAAAACGATGTTTATTGTGCATCATGGGAATCGATTGGAAGCGATGCGTATGCGTAACTAATTGCAGTTTGCATTTATACGACCAATTTAATTTAATTAAGTATCAGTTCCATACGTACAGGTTTAGTTTTGAGAATCAAATAGTTCAGTTCACTTAACCTACATTTTAACAAAGCCATTTGATTCGATCACGACTCCGATTCCCCACTGCGAAGCTGGATGCGAACACATCCACTATAAATCAAATTACTTCCAGAGCGAGAGCCCACTCGTAAAGGTTTGCAATACAGTATAATTTTTGGTCAACTAAGAGTAATAGGCTTTCAAAAACGAAGAATTTTAGTTGGATGATGTGATATCAATAACGATCGTCATCCCAAGATTTCGAATCCATTGCTGTTCAGTGAAGCAAAATTAAGTGGTCAGATTGGTAATTTGTAGACAGAGAAAATGCAAGAAAGTACATAATACATCAAGATTGTATCTTTATTACGTTAAATAACAAGTCGGATATTACACTGCACTAATGACAACAGTGAAAATATTAAAAGACTTAAAAACATGTGTAAATTTACTGCATCTCGTACTTGAAATTTTTTGCCAATAGCAATACCCTAATTAATAACATGCACTAAGTTATATCACCAGCCAAAAAAAAAAAAAAAAAAAAAAAAACAGTATAAAAACGTTTCAACACGAAATTTTGGTAGATGTCTAGAAAAATTATTAACATAATAAAAAAAAAAAAAAAAAAAAAATCAAATAATCAAAAATCAAAAAATATATTATAAAAAACAAAATCAAAACAAAATTGCTTTAAAGATCATTAATTCCTTTTATTAAACTTTCGGAAATTTTTCCTACGGCGACCTTCGCCACCCCCTGCACCACCTCCTCCGTAGCCTCCACCGCCACCCCCACCCATGTAGCCTCCGCCTCCCATCCCCGAGCCACCGCCGCCGTAACCTCCGGCTTGAGCAAACGAATTTGCCCCACCCCAGCCTTCGTAGTTGTCTTCATAGAAATGTCCGGTTGGTCCCTCCATCGGAGGATATTCTAGGAAATAAATTATTATAAATTACAAAATTTAAATCGTGAATGAAGTCGAGAATGCGCAGTATACCCATTGGTGCATCGTATCGGCGAGGCGCTTTTGGCGGTGGCATTACGTAATCCCCACCGCCGAAGTCGTCGAACGGACCGCCCAGAAAACGTCTTTTGTTGCCGCGCCGAAAATTGCCGCCGTTCCCGCCGCCGCGACTCCCGCGCATCATGGGTTTGGCCAAAAGTTGCTGAATGGCTGCCAAAGCTGCTGCACCTTGGTCACGTCTGGAGAAGAAATTGCTGGGAAATTAAAAAGTCGGTATTAAGAAGTGAGAGACTAAAACTGCGGCTTTACCTTTCACCGCCATCTCTCGATCCTCCACGACCATAGTTTTGGTACCCGTATTGTCTCGCTTGGCGGTGCTGTCTGTTGTATCTATCGTTTCGGTTGTAACTTCCACCACGATAGCCTTGAGATGAATTGGAACGTCGAACCTTTTTGCGGTTGTCTACTGTCGATTTCTTACCTACAATATTTAAATAATTAATTAAATTATATAATATTAATTTAATTATTAATTATAAAAAAACCATTTTTCTCTTACCTAAATCAGATATTTGCTGTTTTGATCTAGCCTTAAGCAGGCGATTGGCGCGATCTTTTGATTTATCGTTCATTGTATTGCCTGAAACGAGATCCGCACGACCATTAACAAGTATGCATCAAATTTAAGTGCATTACATTCATTCATACATACCAAGTTTTCGAATTATGATCTTAGCCGAAACTTCTCCGTCTTCGATTTTTATATCCTGGTACTTGGTGAGATACTCGTCTAGTTTTTCGGCGTCGTTGAATTCGATATAGCAATACCTATAATGCAAGAGGAACATTAAGTAAACAAATCACGCGACCCCATTTCAAACTAACAAATAAATTAAAAATAAATAATAATTATAATTATAAGAAAAAAACAAAAAACTTGTCAACTTAAATTCTAATCTTAACAGACAAAACAAAACAAAACAAAACAAAGAAAGTATAAGAAAATAATAAATTTGGTCAAGTCAGGGAAAAGTTATCAAAATGGCGCAAAGGGTTTTCTTCCGTAAAATTCTCCTTATATGTATTTCTATAGACATGATTGAAATTCGAAACAATTCCAAAATTCCATGCAAATTTCCATTATCCGACGCTTCTGACTGTTTCCAAGTGTGAAAAACCTTTCACAAAAATTTATTCTAAATAAATATATAAAAATATGCTCATTAGTAGTAAAGAAATAAAAACTATCAAAGTTTTTTAAAATTACGTCTATTTTTTTGTGTGTAAAACAACTCAAAAAAACAATTTTGAGTAGCGAATACAACAAAGATCGAAAAAGAAAAAAATAAAATGATCAATTACTTTAATTTTACTCTGAACAGAGCAATCAAAATCTCTGCGCTGCAGAAATTCAAAGCCAGTTGCTCGATAACAAGCAAACCAGGCTTTGCACTCAATTCTATTCAACTTATTACTTTTAGATTGTGTCGGTATTCAATTTACCCTTTATTCTTCCCTGGCTCTGCCAAGGGAAGAACGATGTCTTGAGCCTCAGCAAATATGGCCGCGAGCAATTCCTTGGTGGCTGACTTAGGAATGTTGGCGACGAATAGCGACCGCAAAGATGGATCTGCGGGGAGAAGTCAGACGCAAACAAGATGTCGGTTCATATCGTCGCAACTTGGAAGCAGACGGAAATGAGCCAAGGGCCGCCATTTTGTTGCTGCTACTAAGGCAGCAGGTTGAGGGCAGCCCGAACGGCCATCTTGATTTCCTCTCTTCCACTTTGTTATTCTCAATCAAAGTAAAAGTTTAACATGGGTTAAAAAATTACAAACATTTGTCTCACAGAGAACTAAATGTCCTCTAAATAGGGGTTCATGGGGGGGAGGAAAGGGTTGATGGTGGGCTATTTTGTTTTTTTCCTTCTGCTTGGGACTCACAAGTCCCAGCTATTAATCTGAAAGACTAGTCACATAAAACGTTTAAGTTTGCCCTCCCTGTTTTTTTTTTTTTTTTTTTTTTGTTTGTTTTTCTTGTAGTTTGTGTACCCAAAAAGAGCATTATAAAAGGCATACCTTGTTCATTCATCGAATTAAGTTGCGTGCGCAGTTGACGTAATGTCACTGCTTCTTGGTGCATTATATTGTGAGCTGCAAAACGGTTCAAAGTTGCGAAATGTTAGAATTTCTGTTTGTGTAAGTCTTCCGCTGTTTAATTCACCAGATTTTTTGTCCAGCAGCCAACAGCTGTAATTGTTTGTGACGTCGTTGCCTCTGGGGACCTCGAGACCCCGTAATTTGTCCAAAGCGACGTACGCATCCCAGCTTTTCGAAAAGTACATGGTGACGTAACTGTAAAATATCAAAAAATGAGTTACTGCTAGTAAAAAATCAAAACCCCAAGCAGTTGTTACCCCTTTTTGGTATCATCGTCTTGGAAAAATCGGGTCTCGAAAGAATTGCACTTTAGAAGAGGCAGTTTTAATTCGGTCAAGCCGAAATCAGCGTACGTGATGTACCCGATCACAACCACGACGTAAGTTTTCGCCTTTTCATCTGTATATTGCGGTTAAAATCGAAATGATTCATCGAATCGATAGTTTTAGTTTCGATTTTTAGCACGTACCCAGTTCAATTTGAGGTTTCGGCGTTTTCTCTTCTTCTGCATCGGCATCGGCTTGTTTCTCAGTTTCCTCCCCAGGGTCGTCCGCACTGTTGGACGTTTGTTCCTGTGCTTCGTTCGATTTTGCACTCCCGTTTTCAACGCCTCCCTCGGCATCGTTTTGCTGCATTTTTACTGTTCACAAAGAGAAACAGCGGTAACGCTAAGCTTAATTAAAAGAACTCGATCGAATTCGATTTTTGAAAAGGATAAAAAAATTGAGAAAGAGGAAAAAAAAAAAAAAGCCCGAATAGCGTTTACATACATTAGTAATCTTTCAAGAAGGTTTAACTTGATATGTGTATAAACGACTCAACACTCCACAAATATAACACAGAAAAAAACCCCGACCGTTAAGGAAAGTAACTGTACTAAGAATAAGAAACTTCCAAACGCGCAGCAGGCACAGTTCTATTCCGAATTACCGCAGCGCCACCTTGCGGCAATTTAAATATTCTTGCATTTTTTTAAATATCATACCACAATTTAATAATGTAATTTAAATGTCATATTTAAATTTCTCAACAAATTGACGTTGTTTTAACCCAATTTTTTGCCGTTTATCGCACACCTCAACAGAATGTAAAGGCGCAGTTGCATGCAACCATTGTGTCTCGTCATTTTTACGCGTTACTTAATTATTGATGCATAAATTACCTTCGGATTCTTCTTCTTCTTCTTCTTTCGCTACTTCTTCGCTTTTGCTCTCCATAACCACTTCGTCAGCTAGCAGTTTCTCTTCCTCTTCCTTTGTGAGTTCTTTAGTATTGATCGACTCGTCGTCAATAGCAGCAAGTTGTGCTTGTTCCTCAGCGGCACCTTCAGCACGAGCCTTGTTTCGCGTTTGAGGCATTTCGTCCTTAAAAATGATCCATAAATAATTTATAGCTCATAAACTGCGAATAATTTTAAACGTAAACAGATATCATCTTTCACTTTGGATTTTTTTTTTTTTTTTTTTTTCCTTTGCTTTCTTTTTGAATAAAAATTAATCAAACTGTCGATAAAATGTGATTATTTTTAAGCTGAAACCACCAACAGTGCTTAAATGTCTATTTTCTTAATAGAAGTATTATAAAAGAAGTGATCCAGGATGATAAATCAAACGATCAGAATCGAAGTCTGTCTTTACCGCCATTATGTGTGTTGGGTTAAGCCTATTGCAGTTGATATCCTTCGGAGTTGTTTCGATACGTTTGCAATTAATGCAAACGACGTATTCAAATTGGCACTGTTAAAATATCGGTTAAGGCGGTTCGTTGATCAGTGTTTAATTAAAGACGGCGAATTGATCAGTCGTCTATTGAATTCTTTAACGTACCTTATTCTTGTCCAACTCCAACGATGCAGGCAAATCACCAACTCTACTTGAGATTGGACATATAGCTCGAACAAGCCCGACTCTTGCAAGAATTTTATTTTATCAAATTGTGTTTTGAAAATGATCGAAACGCGTATTTTTAATAACTTGATAGTATTTTTATTGTTTTGGGGTTAATAGTGCAGGCATTGATTTAAAAAAATACGTTCAAATTAAGCTTTGTTGTGTAGGAGGCTGTGGTGAGAAAGTGGTTTCAGAATCTACCGCTTGG
>JAQFZP010002040.1:0-15514 GCA_034695745.1 Geophilus truncorum
TGTTTATTGCATTTTTTTGTTGATACCCCTTGCTAAAAAACGAGGTGGGCGAACTTTTATGGAGTTGGGTTGTAGATGGGGAAAAAAATCGAAGGTGACACCTCACGTTCGTGGAATGTTGACATTTATGAGTCAGTGTTTGGTCTGGTGGCAGCAGTTTACAGTTTTCCTTCTCATCTACTTTTTATTATCGTTTATTAAATAAAACAAACTTTTATTTTGCCCGGTTTTATTTATGGTTATTTGAGGTGGCGCTGCAATCAAAGTGTATATATCGAGTGAAAATATTCAAGAGTTCATCCAACCGTTGATGACGTACTTACCTTTGTTTTTTTTAATCTTGTTTTTAAAGGGCGAGTCTGGATGGGACCAAACGAAGCGTCGAAAGCAACGAACGATCGTCCACTGCTGCGTACCGTGACTGGACCTCGAACGAGGAGCCGAAATTAAAGCGCACGCATGCGCACTACCAAAGCCAGAGGTCCAAACCCTCGTATGATGACCCCCATCCCCATTTGCATCATCAACGACCCCACGGACGCCGGCTATCATTCCAAGAAGGGGACGTGAACAGAGCCAAAATGGTCACTCAGGACTTGAAGGCGGCCGAAGACGGAGTGGTGACCGGGGACGAGCCGCCCCCGCCCCCGCAACCCCCCTACCACTTGCCGTCTCATCAGATGGACGAGACCCGCGGGGTGAGGATGGAACGCGAGCGAAGGTCCAGTCGCAAGTTGACCAAGGACTCGGGTTATGAAACGAGTCAATACGCAGAGTCAGATTACGCAAATGTGGATTGGGATCAGGCCAGCGACCGGTCGCCCACGTCCAAGTCCAATAGGAGTCCCTCGTCTGATTGGAGCAACGCATCCGACCACGAATTCGCAGCTTCGCCGCCACCTCCTGCGTACCACGACAGGTCTCATGGACGAACCCCTGACGCGTGGAGGGGCGTCTACACTCGAAGTAACAGGTAAGGAGACAATGGCCGTGCTCAAGGCCGAGTGCGAATTTAAATTAAGAAAATGAAAAAAAAAAATTTCTTAATTTTTTTTCTGAGGGGAAAAAGTGAGGTGAATTGACATCCGGTGGGGGAACATTGGAGTAAGCGATCGTGTGTGAAATGGTGGGAAAATTGAATTTTTTTTTTCTTCTTGATTTTTTTTCCGGACAACTCTCCCGGGAATTATTGGAGGAATTTCTTTTTAATTATGTAAATGCATGTATTTTATCTGATAATCTGTTTTTCTCGTTAAGTGCAGCTATTACTGCACTTCCGCTACTAAAAATCGATTTATTTATCGATTCTTCTTCCTCCTGTTGGTTATAAAATTCGGTGATGTTGTCATAATGCAAATATGTGGTTTTTATTTTAAATTCGTAATAATCTGTAAACCTGAACCGGATTCGTGAATTATAAATAATTTGCAAGTAAATTGAGATAAAGCATTAATATTACAACATGTGGTTATAAAACATGTTTTAATTGCACTGCAGGGAGTGAAAAATGGTTTTGGATTATTGGTATTAAGATATCAGAGAAATAATTTACAGATTTTTCAATCTCGTGACGAAGGATTCATATTTGCGTCGTGAATCGGCCTGATTCAATTCATTCGATACACCTGTTTGAGTCCATTTTTTTCCTATTTAAAAAATTTGACCACATCAGGACTCCCAAGTACGTGACCTCTCTCCTCCAGGGTTTATAACACCGTGCGTGATTCCATTTCACCTTTCGCATAACACGCAGAAATTCATGCAAACATGAGAAAAGGAAAAAAATGTCTGAAATGCATGATACCACTTTTATGCATTAATATTTTCAAAAATGAAAAAAAGTAAAAACAAAAAAATAAAATTCCATTAAGAAAACGAGATACCGTAAACGAGGTAAAATGTAGTTGTAAAGTTGCCATTTCCTTCTACTTTGTGGAAAAAACAATAAAAGAGAAACAAAATAACGGTTTTGCTTCACGCACCGCAACTTTTTAATCTGAAAAATGAAAACAAACGTGAAAATTGGGCCGTGGAAACGGAAAGGAGTCGCTGGGTGATGTCACCCATCCATCAGTACGTCCTTCAAAAGTTGAAATTTAAATTTAAATAAAAAAAACTAAAGATGAGTTCACTCGCCTTTTCGAGATAAGTCACAGTCCTGGAGTGGACTGGAAGGGTAAGACACCAATATCGCGTGTCCGACTGCATTCCAGTTGATCTTTGTCCATTCGCGTCATTCGTGGCTTAAAAACAGGAATAAAAAGTAAATAAAAAAATTGGTCGCTTTTCAGGGCGTTCCTCTTGAACGAGGGACCAGGGGGAGGGTGGTGATGCATACCTCGAGTCAGGTATTCGGATTCCACGTGCGGCGATGTCTTTTACACCCCTCATTTGCATGACGAGTGTGAGATTAGGCTAATTGCTCATGGGGGGAGGTGAGGGGAGGGTGGGGGAAGTGTTTGCTGGTCACTGGCCGGGATGGGTTAGTCTAGTAACCGCCCTATACACATTCCAAGCGTTTCTTCCCATTTATTTTTTTAATTTTTAACATTCCGCTCACATTTTGAACTTCACACCTTTTTTATGCTTTATTTGGTGGAATAGTTTTAATGAATGTTGAATGGGTATCTCATTTGCGCGGAAATCTATTGTAATGGAACGTTTTTATAGCAAAAAGTTGTTTTTTTCACTCCGTGTGTAAGTGATGATTTAATTTTGGTTTTCGTTGCGTTTGATGAAAAGTATGATTTCACACATCAAAAGCGTCAAAAATCAAGATTAGCGTGATTAAATTGCGGGAATGCACTCTGTAACCTTGCAAAACTAAAGTTATCCCGTAATGTGGGAATTATTTTTTCATATTTCTATTTTTAATTATGAAAAAAAAATTCAAAATATTAAATAAGTGATAAATCCGGTTTTCCAGCGATGCGTGAAAATCCTAACCGCATTTACAAATAATAGGTACTTATAAAAACCACATAGTTTGATAAAACATGACTCAATTTCAAGATAGCAAATCGAATTTTTAAACGATAAAAAAAAAAAATCAATGCTACACTATACATAACACGAAACAAAACGGTTCAGTTTTATCTCGAATCTGGAAAATTTTATTTTGGTATAAATCCGAGGAAAACAGATAAAAACATTTTTGACCTCCATTTTATCAGGGAAAAAAAAAATTCTTTGACTTAATTTACTTAACCCTTTCCTTCCGGAAAAATCAAAATCAACATAATTACCATCGTGGCCCCAACTCAACTCACTCTTTCTACTACTCTGAAACCAGAAGCCTTAAACCCAAGGGAGATCGCAATAACATCTTGTTGTTACCCATAATCCCTTTGAAACGCACATCCGGTAGGTGGCCCATTTCTCACCCCTCCTCTTCAAACCTCCCCCCTGCAGATCCTGGTTTCTATTCATAGCCCCTTTTACTGAAAAGTGGTCTTTTATCGTCGTTTATCGACCGATGACGTCACCGAATCGAACCTATGGGAAAATTACTTGTTTTTGTTTACGGTACCCCCGACCCCACTTAAACCGCACCTCGATCTGATTTCGGCCCCGTCATCCGAGATACTGACTCCTTGTGACGTCACGGGGAGACAGCGGCCAAGAAAGATCTTCTCCCACGCCCTCGAGCGCTTTCTTGGCATGATGTCATTCATTAATGGCCCAATAGCGTTCCTTTGCCCCGTTGTGGCGAAGTGGACTGACTCGCGCAGTTCTCGGATCGGGTCCACTCACTTACTGTACGTGGTCGCATTCTTACATCGCGTTCACAACTTTCTCAAGGTGTGTCTCGATCGGTGAACTCGTGAATTATTTGTTCGAAGGACCTCGGATGGACTCGACTGTCCTCTTGTTGACGGATTAAAGTAAGTTTTTTTTCTCTCTCTGTCTGACTCATGATGGGAGGGAGGGTCACGTGACAGTAATCGTTCATTTACACGTGTCATTTGAGTCATTTTCACGACATCGACAGTAAAATGGGAGATTCTTGGCGAGGTTTATCGAGCGTTCAATTTCTTCTTGTGGGAACTGGTTTTCCCCTACTTGTTTTTGCAGTGGCCCGTACTTCCTGCGTTCCTGCCGCGCGTTCCTCAACACAATACGAGCATCAATCGCAGCTATTGCACTCACGAAACTCGACCTTGAGTCCCGACCTTCGATCCTCCCCTCATCCCCACATCCCCCAACCTCTTCTTCCAGTACCCCATTCTGGATAATGAAATTCCACACCGAGGAATTCGTCGGTTGCCACGGAAACTGCATCACAAGGATTAACTGAAGAGGGCGAAAGAAAAGCCGAAAGCGCGCCACGTGATCGGTGCAGCCGTTGCCGAGATTTGCCCAGATTTGCCTCGCATTTTTGTCCTCATGCAACCAAGGGTCACGGCGGGGGCGGTGTCGGGTCTCCCTCCCTCAATTTCCAAACACAAGCGAAAGGAACTCGTTGTCCCTGGAGCTACACCTCACCCCCATCCACCCTCGCCTGTTCTTTCTTTGATTTACGACATCTTTTACCGGCCTCGTTTGTCCTCGCAACACACGTGAGCTGGCCATTGACACTGCAGAGCAAATTATCTCTTTAGGTGACGACAATGACGTCCCTATTTGGAATTCGAGGAATTTTAATACCCCAAACCTCCCCTCAATATCGTGTTCCCCCCTCTGAAAACAACCTTTGGTTTTTTTTTTATCAGGGAAAATGTGTCGGTTCATTCATTAATTCCTTTATCTCGTTGTTTCCCTCATTTCTTTAGCTCTAAATCGAACTACCAAACCACGAGCACCCATCAAACGAATTGGGACCCCAATTCAACTTGGGGACGAGAAGAGGTCACAGCCGTTAGGGCAGTTCCGGTTCACTACCCGTCACACAGGACTGCATCGTCGGCCGCATCGAGCAGTCGAAGATGCGCTGCACACGAAAGTATAGCGAGATACTCCAGCACTGATTCCCTCGCCAGCGGCTCCAGCAGTTGCGTCAGTTTCCCGCCGACAGGGGGATCGGGAGTTTCGGGTGCAAAGTCAACTCCGAGTTTGCACGTCAATTCCCGGGATGAGGGGGTTCCCCGAAGGACGTATCGCTCTCGGGTCTCGTCTGCATCGCACATGAGCAACTCGACCCCCAACTTGGACGGAGAAAAAGAAGAAGTCAAAGTGACCGGAAGGACACAGAAGGTGTCTTCTTACGAGCCACAACCTTGCGGTATCTACCAAACGTCTTCTAGGAACCCGAGGCATCAGTGGCACGAAGAGGAGACGGAGGGCATGCAAACAATGGGTCCTTATCAACACACGAGACAGGTTTCTTCGCAATCTTCTGGTTCTGAAAGAACCTCTTCGTCGTACTCCCAACACAGTCGACAGGTGTCGTCGCAGTCTAGTTTCTCCGAAGAAGACTTCAGTATACAGAAGATTCAAAGGATACAGAGAATAAGAGAAGAGTTCCACATGACGTATCCTCAAGAATATTTCCCTCCTCCACCACCGCCTTATCCCATGCGGTACTACTCTTCAGAAGGATTGATCTACTCACAGGAAGTGGCTCGATGGGAGCAGCAACTCAACCCTCCGGTTGACAACGATGTTGACTCGGGTAAAGGCTCTGCGTCGCCGCCGCCACCTCCTGTGAGAGACTCTTCTAGTCTCAAGTACAGTTCCAGGCATTGCACCGCCACTGGTCACGAGAAGTTCTCTTCGTGGCCGGTCGATGGAGAAAACGGTAGCCGTCCAGGGCCTTATGATTCCTACTACTACAGTAAGAAAGAACGGCCGCCGTCTTACGATGACGGACCACCACCGCCTTACTCTCCCTACTGGGCCAGAACTGAGGGTCGGGAAGAACACGAAGCAGCTACGGATAAAACTGCGACGCCGTTGATGGATAGACTTCGTCAAGATGCGCAGCAATCGGCGTGGAATGGGAAGGAAGAGACCGCTGTCCATAATTATAACGGAAGAGACAGTGTAACGAGCAGTACTAGTAGCCAAGAGACGTTGAAGTGGCATGGGTCTACGAGCGACTTGAGCGTGCAAAGCGAGAGAACCAGGTCTGCAACGGGAGCTGTGGTGCCTGTTACTGTCCACAGTGCGAGAGTAAAGCCACCACAACGACATCATTCGGAAAGCGTTCTTTATTACGGTAAACCCGAGAGCGAAGGGTCGGTGAGGGGTGTGCCCATTGACCACTCGACGTCATCGTGGGCTGAACAAGTGAGGAAAAACAACGCTACGAACACGGCATCTACTGGTCAGCGAATGTTACCGCCACCTCATGCCAACTCTTTCGCGTCTCCGAGATCTCAGGCAGTGGCCAATGAGGAAATTCGGACACTACTGACCCCTGAGTATGCTAAACCACTCACATCGGTTGCTCAGAGGATCCAGGATTTAGAACGGTTGCAGGCGAGAGCGAATTGTAACGGGAACTTCAAGAAGAGTCTCAGTGGGCACAAGGAAGAAGAAGAATCGGGAGACAGGGCACTTTATCTGGACCCAGCAAAGAAACATCGCGTGGAAGGATCTGAATTAAAGGCCATACAAAAACTCGCCGTGAGGTCATTTTTCGAGCAGAAGACGGGAGTTCAGCATAGACGTTACTCTTCGTCTTCCCGATCATCGCAATCACTGCCGCGAAATTGTCTTCCACCAGACGATAAGAGTGTTGGTCTCCCTTCGAGGTCACATCGAGTTGTTGACGTCAAAGTTGCCATTTATTACAATACGTACACACAGACACTTGTCACTGGAGACGAACCTCATCTCGTCCGTGAAAGACGTATAAGTGGGGGATATTTCGCTTCGACGCCTTCGCCGCCAACTTTGAGAGAAGTGAAGGATGAAAGACACAGACCGAGGAGAGACATCGCCTTACAGACAGATTGGATAGCGCCACCTAGAAGTCCAAGTAAAGACCAAGTAAGTAATTGATTTTAAATATATTGTTAGAAGAATCAAACCATTCATTTTATTGTTGGGATGGCGATTGTTTGAAGTAGATCAATTGAAAGTGTTGATGGGCTAATTTTATTGTTACTATATAATTAGTTGTTACGGTTTATTTAAGACGGCAGAAGTCACGCATACCCTGATTCCTAGATGAATTAAATCATTTTATTTCCTCAATTAAGTTGCCCACTTGAAAATTGGTTCAATTAAATCTCAATTTAAATCATTACTCTGCGTTTAGAATATCATTAAACCAAAGTAAAAATCAAAAAACAACACATTTTTCCTTTTTCCTGCCGTGGGCACGAGGTTAACATCATCAAACTTTTCACGAAAAGGTAAATAAAACAAAATAAAAACAAAACTAGAAGTGGAATGATTAAAATTTTTTTCAATTTTTTAACCCATATTCAACCCGTTTGGTACAAACACCAATTTACCCATCAAATAATGCCTTGAGGATTTTTTTTGTGAAAAAATTAAAGAGAAAAATGAAGGAAGCAGAAATAACTTCTTGGGTCGAATGCGTGATGATGCACTTCGCTTAAACGAGGGTATTGCGTCGAAACGCGTGCCATCACATGATATTTCCGGCGTGTTTCTTCCCACATGAACATCCCAATTTATATTTCTCCACAACGCATGCGTTTTACGATTCACGATGGCGACCGAAGATGAGGACCCTGATACGACGCTCCCAGGGGTCGTGCGATTCGGCCTATCGTCTGTGTGGCTGCCCATTCTGCTCGGCGCCCTTTTCTCGTACCTGTTTACCTTGCGAGACTTTAGACAGGTAGACAGATGTGGAATAACTTAGCGAAACATGTCTTGCAACGCCCGACCTTGAATTGGGGGTTACCATTATCTAACAACGCCTTCTACTTGATTATGAATGGTTCTCTTTTATTTATTTACGTATTTATTTTTGATTTGTTTTTGCTTACAGAAGACCGTACCGAAAGATGTCGAGATTAAAAACAGAGAAAAGTAAGTTTTGTCGAAGTGAATCTGTTTATAGTTTTTCAAGGGTTTTTTTTTTATAGTTGGAATTGATTTTTTTTCGTTGAAGTATTTATAAACTTAAGGACACTAGGGGAAATGATGGGAATAATAAAATGTTGTTTACATAGAAAATTGGCACCGAAAAAAATGTGAAATGAGTAATTTTATGTTTTAGGCCTCTAGGGGCATCTAGGATGGAAATGAAATTTTTTTTTTCTTCTCTGGAATTGAACCTTATCTAATGCTGCATAGAAAATTTTAAGGATTTTTATCTGGGATGGTTTTGAACTGGAAAAAAAATGGAAACTTAAAACTATAGCCATTGGGAATGAAATTCCACACTTAATCTGAAGGTTTATAGTTTTTACTGCTTTTCAGATGAAGTATTTAGAATCAATGGGCTAGTTTTACTCAAATTAAAGTCGAAGTGAAAGGGGAAATGTATAATTTGGGTATTTTGATGCATTTTTAGCCTTAAAAAAAATGAATAAAACATTCAAAATTATAAACAGTAATTTTATTTTAAATTGCCCTAAAAAATGTAAATTCAGTACAATATTTATCTTTTCTTTATTTTTTGTTAGAGTATATAAATATTACATGTTTTACACCATGGGAACGTGGTCCAAGACACTTAAAAAATATTAAAAAGTAAAATCTAGATTGTGGTTCATTAAAAGCTGCATACCGTTCTTAACTTTAACAAGGGTGGTCAGGGTTGACAGATTGGCCTCGTCGACCTTTGATCCGGTGAAAGGGTTGAGGTGAGTTGTCCATCTGCTCCAAGATGAACCCAGGTGAACGGAGGCCAAGGGGGCGCCTCGAGGGATCAGACGCCGCCCCCTCATACCTACTCATCTTCAACTCGTTTCACCTAGTTTCCAATTTTTTCAAATAAATATCCTATTTCCTCTAATAATTCCCGGGTACCATATCTAGAAAAAAATATTTTTTTTGATTTTAGGAATTTATTTACAAAATACTGTGTACAATGAAATAAATTTAAAAATTCCGAGACTGGTGGCACCCCTGCAGTCATGGGTTGGGGCTTCGAGGTCGCGTGCCATGTATCCTTGAGTCTCGCTTTCGCATTTCAATTGACGCACGTCCAATATTTCATATTTGTTTATAATTACAGTTCGACCTCGTGTCGCCCGGACGCCAAAAATCCGCGCCCGCCCGAACGACCTCCGAAACGCCCACACTTGAAGCGATCGACACCGACCGAGGAGCCGCCGCCGCCGCCGCCCCCTCTGCTTCCCCGCGCGGGGGCATCGCTGGCGTCGGCGAGAGCCGCTTTCGTCATTCCGAACGACGAGGATGTGGAAGACCAGGAGTTGCTGAGTATCGAGGAATCGGCGCGCCAATTAAGGAATCTCGATCCGCCGCCGACTGCCGGTGTTCACAGACCCCCTCCGCCGAGCTTGGACGGGAAAGTCGAGGGCAGTTTATCGAGGGGATCGACGCCGGAACTGCCTCTACCACCGCCGCCAAATAGGACGGATGAAGTGTTGGAAGATGATGAGCCGCTGCCACCCCCTCCGACGCCTAATGAGGTCAAGAAAATTATGAAGTCATCAAATAGTGAGGGGATTGACGAACCTGTTTCTTCAAGGTAATGGTTCGTTTGTTGAGAGGATTTTAGTTGTTTTTGTTATTTCACAAAAAAAAAAATGGAAACATAAGTTTCATTATCAGTATTACTTAAAAAATGGCCTACATAAACACGATACTCTTATATCAACATCCCAAACACTTCAACTGAAAAAATTTCACAATTAAGCCTTTAATCCGTTTATCAGTACAAATTCCCAAGAGGATGGCCACATGTTGCTCTTACACATAGACTTTCAAGAAAAAAAAATCTTAAAAATAAAAATTAAATTGAAAAAAAAATTAATTTCCAAAAAAATATAAAAAACATCGACATTTGTAGATATTTCCTCCTAGTACAAATAAAGATGTTGAAACCCAGCGTTGGATGACCCGCCTAAGCGCGGAAATGACGTGGGAGGGAAGGATGAAGTAAATTCCGGCTCCAATTCCGCGTCTGATATGCACAGAAAGAGTGTTTTAAGTAACTTCCATTGAAAGGAAACACAAGGCGGGGCCTTGGGATTTAAGTGGGAACAGGTTTTTCACTTTCTTTACGGCTTTGTAAACATTCTCTTGCTTAATTTCGGTATAAAAAGAAGGAATTAGACGCGTGAACAAGCTGAAAAACCGTTGCCAGCAATTTCCTGCCCTCATGACTCGCAGCTGGGCTCATTCCGCAGCTGCCCTTTGGTCGTCATGACGACCCACATCTGTTTAGTTTACTCTCAACTTCGAGCTGAGCTGACATTTTCTTTTTAAAACTTCCAACTAAGCAGAGAACTGTTTATCGGTGAGGAATTTATAATTGGGTGCAAGAAGTGTTCAAAGAACTCGTATTTACATTGGATAGAAAAAAAATGAAAGACAAGAAGGAGGAGGAAAAAAAAAAGTTGAAGTGGGCGTTGGCCACTTCATGAATGACGTTCTTTGAAATGTTTACAAGGGCAGCCAATTTATTTTATCTTCAATTAATTTGTTTTTTGTTTTTGTTCTTGTTTTTCCAGCTTGATTTATCCGAAGGATTCGTACACGACTTTTAGAAACGAACAACAATCAAGTGGACTTGGTTTTGATGGAAATTATCAAAGGACATCTCCAGAGATGATAAATTCAGATATGGAGATCAATCAGATGCCAAATTTATCACCCACAGGTACGCTTAGTAAGTTGAAAGTCCATTTTGTATGAAAATGTTTTGATTAATGGCAGATGAGGAAAAAAAATTTACTGATTTGTTTTTTTTTTTTAATTTATTTCCCTTTGGAATTTGTAATACTCCTGGGACAATACTGACCTGACATTGTATTTGCTGTTCTGGGTCCTGCACTTGCTCTAATTTTATATTTTTTAATCCTCTTGCATCATGGGTCACCTTTGTGACGAATTTTGCTTATTGAATGATGATTTCGTCTAATTAATCAGTGACTGAATTAAGTTGCCCCAGTTATTTTGAATTAAATGTAGGTTTGAATGTCACAGTTCAATAGAGAATAATTAAGAGGAAGTTGCAGAAAATACTTGAAGTTTGTTCCGTAACTTTTTCAAATTACCGGCAGGTGGTATGTTTTTAGCTCAGTTTCAACTTCCCACTCGTTGTCTAGAAACCGTTGATTTGAATTTAAATTATTCATTCTGACAATTACTTTTAATGAAGGTCAACTGGAAACAGTTGGAGAACCGTTAAAAATAATTTGGTTGAGTAATTGATAAAAGTACTTGTTGAGTGACAGTTAAAATTAGTTTGTTTAAAACAATTTTTATTTTAACATTTTATTTTTTTTTCTATATTTAGCATGGGAAAAGAAACACAACATCGGTCTTCGCGGAACTACAGTTGTGTACAAATCATCGGATCTCAAAGCGCCCACCACGTCATCGAAACCGTACGTGCCTTTACGTCCGAACGACAACAGAAACGGAACACAAAACGAGCATCGAGGAAAACTAGTCTCTACTCAAAGAACGGACGAAGTTCTAACTCGAGTATCTTGTTCGAAAGACGAGAAATCAACCAAAGAAAAGAACGAATCGCGAAACGACGACTGGCGATACGGATGTGAATTGCAGATCAACGGAACCTCTTCACCTTTGCGGTCTTCGATCGCTTCGTCCACGACTTCTTCTACGGTTTCGTCCCTAGATGGTCTAGAATCTCCTTCTTCTAGTCTTCGGTCAAAGCAGGGTTTGCCGGAAGATGCCGCTTTGCCAGAACAGGTGGAAGTTAACAAATTCGGACAAACTTGGCGACAACATGAAGCGGTATGCGAACTTCTGAGTAAAGATTTGGCGCGGCAACTTCCGGAAGAGGAGAAAGCGTTGCAAGCTTTGCTGGGTAAGAAAGGAACATTAAAAAATCATAAAAGCTAATTGACTAAAGTCTTAAAATAATTCATCACAGCTCCCTGCCAGCTGAAAACGACAGCTGATTACATGCAAGGGTTGTTCGAAGTGACTACAGCATCCAGGCGCTCTGTCAATAGAGCGAGACTCAATCCTGGAAAATCAACGTCATTTGCAGCAGACACTGCCAAACGGTAAATTATTTTAGAATTTATATTTGAAAATTACGTACAGAAATTAATAATTACTTTTACTTTTACCTTTACTTAGGTCTCCTCCAAAGGCCGTTCTTCCTGCTGATTCCGCGTATTTCACGACGTCGGAAAGCAAAGCTAGGTTTCTCACTCGTTATGGTAAAGATGTGAAAGAAGCGAAGAACATGGATGATGATACGATTGATGTTGGCAAGAAAAAGGTGAATAATTATTTTAATCGGAAAATTAATCGAGGAAATTGACGTTAACTGCTTCTTTTGTTGCTATTTGATGATGAAATTTGTTTAATTATAACTCGACATCTGTTTAGTTAATATATACATCGAGTTGTGATTGATGGTAAATTCTATTTCTTAATATCTGTGTATTTTTGTTTCTAGGAGGATTTAGTGACAAGTATCGGACGGAAATTAGAAATTTTAAGGACAGAACACTTGATTATCCAAGAAGAAATAAGTGCCAATCAAGAGTTGGGACGTGCTGTGGCCTGTCGGGTAGAGAAGTTGGCCAAACCAAACGAATACGAGAAATTTAAACTACACGTAGAAGAAATCGACAAAATCACCAGTTTACTCCTGGGGTTATCTGGACGTTTGGCTCGTGCTGAGAATGCACTTGTGGATCTTACGGAAGAAACGAGCAAAGAAGACAAAGTAAGTTAAAATATAAGAGTGATTTAAAATAGGATAAAATGCTAAATTATATTTTTCCACGAAAAATAGGAAGTTATTCATGCGAAACGCAACAAATTGTTCGAACAACACGAGGAAGCTAAACGCCTCAAGGAGAACATCGATCGAAGAAGTCTTCAGGTGTCCAACTTCCTCCATAATTATCTTTCTTCCGAAGAGTACGCCGACTACGACCATTTTATCAAAATGAAATCAAAACTTTTGATCGATTCGCGAGAAATCGACGACAAAATCAAACTAGGTGAAGAACAGATGATGGCGCTTAAAAACAATATGGGCAATTGCCCCTTGTGACCACAAGATGAAATACTCTTAAATGAAAAAAATATTTTTGAGTGACCAATTTTTTTTTTTTAATGTTGGGGGGCGGGGATTTTAATATTATTATTAATATTATTTTTTTTTTTACAAACATATTTAAGTTTATTAGGATCCACCAAAACGTGCCTTATGACTTAAAGGAGAGGTGTGTCGTGTGATTAATTTGTGATAAGGAAAGAAAATTGTTTTAAAAAATAAATTTAGTGTGAAATGTTAGTTCTGTTTGTTCCATATAATGTTACATTAACTTATGTTGCGATTCTGTATAAATCTTCCTTTTTACCTTGTCGCGGGTTTTCAGTTTTGTTTGGTCAAGTTTATGGTTAGTCAAGCCTAGGGCAGAATTTTTGAAAAAAAAAACTTTAAATAGCAATTTTTGTTTTTGTCTATTATTATTATTATTATTATTATTATTATTTTTTTTTTTTTTTTTTTAAAAAAGCTTTTGAGGTAGAAAATTTGTAAATAAAAATAAGTGTTTTATCTTTATGACGTCCGACTGAGTTTGTCAAAAAAATAATTTTAGGTTACATTTGAAAATTTGTATAACCAGACGTACGCTAGCAATAGGAAGAGGAAATAGATGTACAAGTACGATTAATTAAACCTGCGTTTTTATTGCGTAAGTATTAATTTTTAGAACCACGATAAGCAAGAGCAATAACAAACCATATGGAAAAAACCATTAAAAAAATTTAAAAACGAAAAATTAATTATTTCCTCTTTACATATGTTTTACTCTTCCGACACGTTTGAACTTTGACTTTAAAGCGAAGGATTTAAAAGTAGTAAAAGCTGCTGTCAATTTAGCAGGAACTTGTTTCACCCTCACATAAACCCTCAGTGCTCTAAATCCATTCTTAGCCAAATGAGCAACTCTGTTTTCAACCATCTGCACTGAATAACGACCGCAGAGAACAATGTGCAAACAAGCGAAAAGTAACATAAAATTCATACATCTGTTTTTAAACCACACTAACACTCGGCTAATCACTCCTCGATTGTCATCTTCTCTTTTGCGATGCACAGTACAGTCTTCACAAGGTTCAAGCAGTACTGTACAGTCTTCGTACGAGTTTATATTGATGGGGACTGCACTGATAATTCCAGAACGAGTCATTAGCGAATTTCATTGGCACATCATCAACTGCAGGTGTAGGTCTTAGGTAACTTTCATTATTTTTTCCTCCATGGTAAATACACCTAAAGTTAAAGTTTACTTAATATCTAGTTTTTTAAAAGTTGTAAAGTAACTTACAGTGGTGATATGATTTCGTTATATGTTACTCCTTGTCGTGCAGGAAAATGTAGAATGAGGTATGTATGAGGCACGTTTGTGCAACAAGGAACACAATCTCACAGCTGTTTTAGCTATTGAAACACCTACGATTTTTGTGCTCGATGACGTGAAATTTAATAATGAGCATTTGCAAGCTATTATTTACCTATTATTTTAAAGGATGTTGAGTAAATTAAGGTAAATGATTAGCATGTACTGGCAAATAATAGAATTAAATTTTATTTAAATGTCAAAATATTTCATTAATTTATTTTAGATATTTGTACACTGACATTATTAAAACAGTATATTAGTAAATATATCTAATATGGAATTGGTTAAACTGCCAAGAAAATCCCATATAAGCCGAGTTAAAAGTATTAACCGGTCTGAACCGTCTGTCTGGCCCAATAAAAGCTGATCCACACTTAATTCGGTATAATTTCCATCAGTTGCGTTAAACGGAAGGGCATTTGAATACATAATTACAAAACATAAAGTCGTGAATAAAACTGCAGAAAAATAATAATGTTATTATTAAACAAATTTTTAGCTTGCATAAATTACAAATACTCACAAATATTCATGATCAATCAATTTGAAAACTTTATAAATTCAGTATGGTGCAAACTTGAATCAGACTGCTACTATTATTATGCTGTTGTGATGAACTATGTATCTTATACTCTTATTACAACATATAATGATTGGTCTTGGGTGAAGCTGTAAACAAAAGGCAACATCAGCTGCAAATGGCCAAAATTGTGTCAGTAGATTTAGATAAAAGTGCAACAAATGTTATAATGGTACCTGTACCTGCATGATTCCTACTAAGATTGAATAAAAATTTACTTGTTAGTGCAGCTAAAATTTTATTTAATACTTATGGTGTTTGTAGGTTGCAACATTTTAATGCATTACCTATATATGTAATGCAGCACTAAAAATTAAATTGTTTTAAAAATAGTTTCCGGTTTTTAGAAATAATTCAGCAACAAACGTCGTGACATATTGTTGCTAGTTTATTTTGTTGTTGTTGTTGTTGTTGTTTTATAAATGGAGTTCAGCCAGAGGCTATATTCCAGGGTGGAGAGCGGGGTAGATGT
>JAQFZP010002041.1:0-15512 GCA_034695745.1 Geophilus truncorum
TTTACTAAAAATTAAAGTTTTATTATCATACTTGAATCAAGCTGCAATACCAAACACACAAGGCACAAGTAAAGTCCTATTTTCTTTTTAGATGGAGCAAAAATCAAAAACAACATTTTTTTCCATCCATTTAAAAGTTTAAAATTTTTTTCTGTTTCCTAGGCACGTTTTGTTTCAACTATGAGCGGAATAAAGATGTGAAAAAAAACCTGCCACCCACAAACAAACAAACAATAAAAATTTGAATGCTTGTATTCTTGTCTGATAAGAATGATTCCATTTCCAGTGTGGCGTTGCAGGTTTTATCTGTTGATGGGTTTTCAAAATCAAAAAAAGAATTTTGTTCTGTTTCTTTGTCTTCATCTTCAGCATCTAGAATAAAGTTAAAATAATTTTTTTTTAATTTATTAAGGCATGGATGTTTTTTTTTTTAATTTTATATTACCATTGCTATTACTTTGAAATTATTGGTAACATTGGTAAATTTGGTAACATTGCTAGCAAAAATCCAGTTTCTTTCATATTTTTAATATTTTTTCTGCTTTTTTCTTTTCATCAAATGAACACTGAACGTGGAAACATTGGACAATGACACTACATCCTTATCACACCATTGACTTTGTGGTGCAAAAAGACAAATATAAATTAAAAATTAATAATAATGCATCTTTTTAAAAACATCAACTTTTTTTTTCTTTCCTTTTTGAATCTATATACAGTAATAAATGAGAGAGGATCTTGTGTCTTTGCTAACGGGGGGGGGGGGGGAAGCCTTTTGACTGTCAGGAACCCTGATTATCACAAATTCTCTAGAATTACTTTCAATTTAAAGGTCAAGTGACCTTTAAAATCCTTGCGCGTACGAGGGACCGTGACCTTCAATCAAAAATACGCGTGTACGCGTCACCTTTTCTATTGTTGGGTATACAATGGGCCGCGGTTTTGGACTAAAAAACTGCTGGGCCGACTTGGTAGATGAAGAATGCCCGGGCCGGTTTTAGGACCCAGTCCACTACTGGCCAAAGTAAATAACAGAAAATTTAAATAATAAATAATTTGTAAATTTAAAAAAAATTATATAAATTGATTTCAATGTGAGAAATAAATAAATCGGTAAATTATAACATAACTTGAGATTATTACATCAATACGTTTAAATAATAACTGCAATTGAAAGCATTGAAACCAAAGCGGCTCACAAATGTCAAATGTGAGGTCTTACATGGCCAAGTAAATATATAATACAAAAAAAAATACAAAATACAATTTTAAGAAATTGTTAAATTATTAAAAAATTTCTAAATTAATTGTGAGTAATAAATAAACTAGAATTTAAAAAAAAATCATTAAAAATGTAATATTTCTGTTTAAATATAAATCAGACGAAACAATATTCGTATCTGAAACCAAAGCCACATATGCGTGCGTGGATACGTGGTCCTACATGGCCAAAATAACAAAAAAGAAAAATTTAAATTGTAAGTTACAACTTATCTTTTAAATTCAAAGTAACAAAATTCATTTTAAAGTAAGAAATAATTAAAAATCTAAAATCCCGTTCACACTAGACGAGAAACAGCAATGGACAAAATCCAAAATGTCTACTCAAGTAATGATGAATCAGCAAAACAATAGAAAATCGCCATTTTGTCAATTCAATTTTAACCCTTGTGTCTGTTAAATATAGAAAGATTAAATTAATCAAAATTACAACTTATACATTTAAGATAACTTTACAAACCTCTATAACTCAACACAGAGTTTTAAACTATTACATCGTTGATGTTTATTTCTCAAAAGTTACCAAGTCGACGCCAACGCCATTGTTGAGACTTGGGTGTGGTTTCGTCTCGTGTCAATTATCTTTTCATTACTAATCACACTGTCGTAAAACTTCTTTCTTATACTCACAATTCCCCATTTGCACTCTGGAACCTAGAGATTTCACAGTGCAAATGAGAGGATCACATCTTAAGGATCTGGCCCTTATTAATATAAGAAATAGCTCATATTCAAAGAGAATAAATAAAGCTTTATTTATTTGGGGCTAAACACAAGTGTGGT
Source organism: Geophilus truncorum (assembly GCA_034695745.1). Lineage (NCBI taxonomy): Eukaryota > Metazoa > Arthropoda > Chilopoda > Geophilomorpha > Geophilidae > Geophilus > Geophilus truncorum. Next base: position 2,065 of record JAQFZP010002041.1, read on the forward strand.
TAGGCCCAACACTTGCAGGATGTCCCCCACTGGAATAAGCCCGTTCGGGGACATAGGGGGGCCAATTAGCCAGGTGCGCCTGTCCTTTGTCTCCAAGCTGTATCATGCGCACCTATTCCTTTGTTCCCCATGAGTCATCTGTTCTCAGAAACAAGTCACCCACCTTAGGCCCTCCCCTTATGATGTCATTTGACTCTTTAGCCAATTCGGGTGAAGAAGAGGGCGCTGCAGTTCCCTTTTGTTGCTTGGGCTATAAAAACCCAAGCAACCCAGCACTCAGTGCTCTCTCACGACAATCGTTCCCTGAGCCACTGCTTCTTGCTGCCTTTTTTCAAAGGCAGTGAGATATCTTCTGGAACGAGAGGGAGACACCACTTCCTTTTTTCCGCTGCATATTGCATGCGCAGGGCAGGATACCATCTCCTTGCCAGACTTAATTCGCCGGCCCAACAGCCATCAGAGACTTTGGGCGCCACTGGACCAGCCACTACAAACTTCGGGCGCCGTAAAACCATCACTCTTGAACGCCTTGCTCAACACTACTCCGCTTCTGGTCCTAAGCCCACAGCTTAGCACTGCTCTCAACCAGCCAGCGATCCTCATTGACCACCGCGGCCAATAGTTGCCCCGGCCCATATAGTGTAAAAAATATTTTGAAATTAATATTTTAGTGTTATACTAATGTATTTATTAAAGATTTTATTCCCCCCAAAAAAAAGCAAAATATGCTATTTTACAAAAAATAGTCATTTTATGGCTTTTTTTTAATGCTTTTATGCTTTATCTGGTCTCTACTGATTAGATCAAGGTAGAAAGAGAGTCATATATGACTTTCTTTCTACCTATCTTGCATTAGATAGGGTTTAAACTTAAGGTGGAGCAGAGATTTATCAACGAACCGTTCATTTATGTCCATTTTAGATTTAGTGACTAATCCTAAACTGCTGGTCTGTGTTGTTGTTGAATAAATTGTCAATGAAATCGTTGAACTTAAGGTTTCCAAGTGCACCTACAATGAGAAAAATAAGTTATACGTTAAAAATATATAAAATTTTCAAGTTGTTGTATATGCTATATCTTCATGTTTGTCCCCTTGAGTAAATAAGCACACACAGTGAATTTAAAAGAGTTGCAACATGTCTTCACTCTTTTAATGTCAACCGAAAAGAACAAAAATCTTGTTTCCAAGGAGAAACCTCCCTGGAAACTGACCATTGTTATAACTCCAGATTTCTTATCTCCAGAGAGCGGTAAAATACACAACAGTGCCCCTCCAAATCTGGAGGAGCCCTCAAAACCTAACCTCTGAAGATACTCTTTCAACCAATTACAAATTTCTAAATAAAACTCGAAATATTATATAATCTCAATAAATTTTAACAAAATATAAATATCAAAATTGAATGTAACTATTGATATTGTTCAAGGACTCAAGATCACAGAGTTCCTAAAATCACTGTACCTAAATTCAATGATCAAATCGAGAACTGGAAAGTTCTGGCGTTCTGGGCGTGTTTTCGATACAGCATTAACAAAAACACCACCCTAGAAAAGGCAGACAAATTAGTGCATCTTTAAACATACTTAACAGGCGATGGATGCATCTAGCTTCATTAAAACTATGCCAACAACTAATGACAATTACAATTACTAATGACAACTACGATACTGCTGTGGAGTTGTTAAAAAAGCTAAGATGAGTTATCATTTACACATGCTCAACCATTTACCAACAGTAAGAAGTGAAACTCATGTAAATGGACTCACATGAGACTCATGTGATTCATTCCAGAGTTATAGTAGACCTGTCGTTCTTCTCACTTCCAAAAACACAGTCGCATGAGAATTTCAGTTGCTTATTGCTGGGTCGAATCTCATTTACGATAAATCCATTGTTGTAGACATTTCTTTGATATTGTTTTTTTACGCCGTGGAGAATCATGCAAATACACATCTTGAAACTGCTTTGGAAGAAGATGCTAATATAAAATAAAAATAATCAAATATTTTCTTGTGGTCTTTAATATATATAGATATCGTACAATGGGAGTACTACTTTGTACCATTTTTTTTATTTGTTTAATAACTTCTTATTTAGATTAAATAATCCTCGATCTTTTCTACAGAAAATGAATTTGCTCAATCCATTGTAGTTATGGTTGCAATTGCATCATCGCCTGCGCTTTTGCTTCCGCTCTTGCATTTTTTAGACTTGATGTGTCTTGTCTTATTTACATAAACTTATTCACTTTCAGATGGGAAAACAAGTTACATAAAAACTAGTTTAATTGTATTCAATACTTCCATCTTATCTTCACTTTTACAATACAAAACTAATCAATTAACACATTATACAATTACTAAACACAATTAACCAACCAATAGAGTATATAATTAATGTAAATGCACCACCACCACCTCAAGTACCACTAGTGCAAGTAGTGCAAGAAGTAAGACAACAACTAGAGCAACCAATCAATAGAGTACATAATTAATGTCAATGTAAATGCACAACCACCACCTCAAGCACAATGCAAAAAGTAGGACAACAACAAGAGCAATAAAGAGTGATGCATTGGTGCAGTAGACGGCAAACATGTTGTAATTCAAGCTCCACAAAATGCAGGTTCAAATTTTTTTAACTACAAACTGTCACATAGCATTGTGTTAATGGCTATTTGTGATGCCAACTATGTGTTCACACTTGTTGACATTGGTACCTGGGGTAGACAAAGTAATGGGGGAATTTTTGGTCGCTCAGGATTTGGTCATGCCATAGTGTGGGAAAATGAATTTACCCGGCGATTCATTTCTTCCAGGCTTAAACATTTTGTCACCTAAAGTTTTCGTTGGGGCTGCAGCCTATCCCTTATTGACAAATCTTATGAGACCATATCTTGGTCTGAAGCCTGGTTTAAGATGTGATTGTTTTAATTATAGATTGAGTCGAGCACGGCGTATTATAGAAAATTCATTTGGCATTTTAGCTGCCAAATGGAGAATTTATAGACGCCCAATTATTGCGAGTGTGACAACAGTCAATGCTGTTATCAAAGCAACCGTTTACTTGCACAACTACTTGCGAATGGCAAATGTAAAACTGAGAAGAAATGCAAATTTATATTGCCCTCCGGGTTTGGTAGATTGAGAGTCTGAAGATGGCACCATTATTTTTTGACTTCAAAGGTGCTCTTCTACCACGATCAAGATATATTTATTTTCCTCGTGACACTCGCTGAAAGGTCCCACATGAGGTCGGCATGTAAAAACTCCTCCACCCGGCCAAATTGAACCCCATTTATTCTTTTTCCCAACTTTTTGTGCATTTTCGAAAATACACAACTCTCACAAAGCGATTTCTTGACTAACATGTCTGGTGAGAACAAGAATCTGAGTTTTAGTGGTCTTAGAATGATAGGTAAAAAGTTTTTCTAGGATGCGAAGGATTAAACTATATAGTTATTACATGGCCAGTTGGCTTTCTTTTATTTAGTCAGCTGAGGTATTTACTTCTTGGTTCTGGTTTTTATTTTCAAAACATTAAATCAGGATCTATTTATGTTTTTCCCATGGAAGAAAGAGGGGCTGTGATGGAAAGAAAAACAACATTTTTGTGTAGTGGTTTAGACAAATGATGACGTTATTGTTTTAATAAATTGCAGGTGGTTTGAATGGGATATCACTAATTAAGCTGTTATTTAATTTATGACAGGTTTTAATCATGAAGTTTATATTATAAAAAAATTAATTGAAAAAATTGCAAGTTAAAATTTATATGATGTTCATTTAAGTTTTTTGTTGCATATTCAGCTGCAAAATTTTAAAATGATGAATCTGTAACCGCATTTTATGAGTACCGTACATTTCTGTATGAAATTTTAATTAGAAATTTTAAAATATTATCCTGAATTTACAATTTAAGATGAATACAGTAGTTTGTATCAAGTCTATGTAATATGTATTTGTGATTTCATACTTGTACTGTATTTCAGCAATAGACACAATACGGTATATAAAATATGGTTAGGATTTTGTCTACTATTATATATTCCTATTTTTCAAGACTAAATGAATAACTTAAACTAAAAAATTATGCTCTATAAAGTAATAATAATTTACTTTTAAAATAATAATCTACTTACATTTAAGTTTAAAACTTAAATTCTGAAATTAAATTGTAAAATTTCTGCACTATTTGAACACTTGACGTCAGAATTTGTCCCATGTGTTAATAATTTCAATTTTTTTTTTTTTTTTTTTTTTGTGCTTTGGTGAAAGTGGGGCGACCTTGAAAATCAAAGAAGGAACTTAATTAAAAAAGAAAATCAATTAGGTCTTCATTAAATATCATTTGTATTTTCTTAAGATATGATTAAAGCAACACATTTACTTTAATATTTATATTTTAACTAGCAAGTAGCTCGTGCTTTTTGCTATTAGGTATTTCTAATTGTATAAAATTTATTTTTAATCTTGACGTTAATCCTTATTGATTTTGATAGCTTTAACCATCTGGTGAGATTTTGGTGAACTATTTAACAATGACTTGAAATTTTGGGTGAGTGATTTCCATTTCCGTTTTAGGAGAAATTTCTCGACCAGGTGTGACAAGCACAAAAGAAAGTGCAACACCTTATCGTTGTTTGTTATGTGCCAACAATACTCGATTGAGGAACTGGGGAAACTAATTTAAACACAATTATTATTTTTTAATTAAGCAATTGCAATTGCAATGAGAATGAAATTTATTCATTTATTTATTCAATTATTTCTCATTTTGTTGTTTACGCAAATTTATTTATTTAACTTAGTTCTATTAAAGGCGAGTAAGAGAAACCGGAAACAAAACTTAACAACTGTTGATTTTATTAAACTTTTTCATTTTATTCACAGTCATTGCTTTGGTTAGCATCTCAGAAGTTATAAATTAGCACTTTTTAGTCCGAGTCACGTTCAAGTTACAATAGAATGTAAAATTTAAAAATGACGTCATTTTTTATTTCCGGGTATCAGAGTTCTTTGGAACAAGGGTGGAGTTTTTAAAATATAAAAGTATTTTCATTTGGTGACTAAATTTTAATCAAATACTTCGTACATTTCAATTGTTATTTGGTATCGTTGCGTGGAAGGAAATTGTTCATTTCAGGAGAAACTTGAAAACTCCCACGATTGTCCATAAGCACAAGATGGTCTGTATACATTTTCGTCCAAGGTAGAGTAACAAGGGTTGACGATGTCGTAAACCGCCGGAAAGGCGTGCATCGATTGCACCAGTCGACCGTCCACCAATTGCCATTGTCCCATTTCCGGTTCTTGGCCAAAATTTGTCTGGTATGTGGAATGATGCGAAATTTGACTCATGTCTCGCTCCGAGTGTTGTTGCGTTATTTGGGGTATTTCTTCGTCCGTCCACTCATAAGTCATTAATGAATCCAGTTCCATGAGAGATGCGATCAAATCAACCGAATCAGAGTTTTGCGAATCTGCTAACGAAGAATATTTTTTAATTTTTTAAAATAATAATTAGGGTTTTAATAACTGTATTGTGATGAGATACCGTATTTCTTGAATTACAAGCCCGTGCTCGTACAAGTACGGTATTTATTTTGCGGGGCTTTTCCTCTGCGCTTCTATTTCGAGGACGCTTTTATTAATTTCGTGATTTATTAGTCGTTTCATTTAAAGGTAAAATGAATCTTGTTTTTGATAAATTTAACTAATTTTAATGTTATAAATACTGTAGATCAAATATTGATAACATATCAATAAATTAAATTTTCTGATTAATTCGTATTAATTTCGCCATTATTTCGTAATTTTATGTCTCCACGTTATGACCCTTAAACCCTGCACGTGTATTTCGGGGTGCGCTTGTAATACGAGAAATACGGTACATTATATTTGTACGTATTTTATGCTTAGGCTCTGTTTTTTGCGTTTTAAAATATTAGTATCGGTAAGTAGAAAATTTCAACTTACCGATACCAATATTTTCTACTAGAAATTGATGAATGAAATTGAAAATAAAAAGTTTTTTTTTTTTTTTACCTGTTGAGTCTTCGCTGACGAAGCAACACGGTGATGTAATGTTGGCACTACTTGCCGGTTCCGTGAAAAAAGATGCTGGCAAGTTTCTTTCCTTGAGTTTCCCATTTCCACTTCGGCAACAGTTGACACTTTTCACGTCGAATAACTCGTTTAAGGATTTCTCTTGACTCATTTCCACGTTGTTAACGGCAGAATTGGGTGGTGCTTGCGGTCTCAGAGCTATGAGTTGTTTTTGTAAGTACTTTCTGTGGTTGATTTTTCTTTTTTGACTAACGGGACGATCTAGTGCCGAGCGAATGTTAATTGTGGCAGTATCCATAAAAGATAACAAACCAGGAATTTGATCTCCTGTGCCCATGCTTGTGCTTCGATCTGGTGGTAAAGCAAATGTGACTCGTGCTGCGGCACCCAGCTGTCTGCTTACTACTTTTGTGCTGGAAAGTTGAACCATTTACATGATGACGTAGGCTATGACGCATGGTGGGTAAGCAAACTGTTACGGTTAAATGGTTTCAAACTTGAAACTATTTAAAACACTTTATATATCGTTACTCAAATAAAAAATTTTATACAACATTTTTCTTCTTTTTTGAATTTGATGCGTCTTTTGCTTAGTTTTTGATTGCCCAATTATTTTTTTTACTTTATTTTATTTTTAATTTTTGTTTCATGCTATTATACTTGTTAATTTTTTAAATACCAATACTATATTTTACTTTGATTTATAAATTAATTTTTATTTTCTTAACTAAATGAATACGGCCAGTTTTTTTTCTCGATTTTTTATTTTCCTTTTTTTCTCCCCCTTTTAAGCAACTTTTAATCCCAAAGTCAACAAGATAAACTTCCCAACCTGTTCACACAACGTGTACTTGTGGTTCTCCCTCGTATCAACAGACACAATTAATGACCACTGTCAATAAACTTAAGTTCACACTAGTCCAAAGAGTATGGCCATAGTATTTCAATGCTCTGTCCAAAAACAATGCTACTGAATATGTGGGTTAAATGAGAAAAAGAAAATACCGGTAAAGTGTTTAAACCCGGACTTGAAAGAGCATTGTGAACCTTTAGTAAATGTAGTAAGATTCTTTAGTGATGAATAATTCTTATTGTGTAATTGTACTGAGTAAATTCAAGTTTATCGGGGATCAAGCGAAATAAACTTGTAAATAAAATCATTAGGTTTTGTGTTTACTTTGTATTTTTACACCCATTTGGGGACAGGTGGAAGAAGTGCTATTTACAGGTGTTTGTTTTGAAACCAGTAAGAGACTTTGACCTTGTGCTAGGTAAACTAATGGTGAAAGTAGGAAAAAGGTCAGTGTGCATTACTGTACTTTGAAGAAGGAACTAATTCTCTAAAACAAACTGTTGAAGTGCAATTCAGTGATGAATGAATGAAGAATACAACTTTACAAGAAGAGAGATTTGTAAACATTGGCGTCACTTTCAAAATTTTTAGTGTACAAACACACACAAAAATATCATATATTTTAAATGTATGTTTCATATATCTGCGGTTTCATAATACATTTTATTCTATGGCTCACATATTTTCCTTGTATCCGTGTGTATAAAATTGGCATGTGTTTTTAATATGTGTAGAATACATACATCCATTATATGAAAAGTCTCAATTTTGGGATATTGCAAATATAGTCACAATTTATTTTGATATATGTGACATACAGTATTTTACAAAATGTAAAAAAAAAGTAAATTGAAAATATATTTTCGTGTGTAAAGTTTTATTGTTTAAATCTTAGCAGTGAGAGCAATGGTCTCAATTCACTAACAAGCTGAGAATGAGAATAGACTGCTCAATTCTAGCCATCAATTAAACAATTTTTTTTTTTTTTTTGCTTGGGGAGGACGATAAAAGCGTAATATTTCAGTTTTCCCCTTCTTTGTAAGCTTTACCCAACCCCCAGCAGCTTCAAATCTCCACCTTTTCATTTAAGACACAATTACAGTCTATAAATTTTCTTAACCTGAGAGCAGTAAATAGTGTTTACATTACTGTACACATTTGCGGCGTTTTAGTAAACAAAACCGCACGTAACGCAAGGTAACGATGTCGATGCCGTTACGTTAATTAACATGTATTTTTTAATTTTGTCATTTGTTGAACATAAAATGCGAGTATCGATGTTGCCGTTTGCTCCAGATTGGCGAGTTGAGTCGACAAACCAGACATCTTAATCAAGGGATTATGTAGGGGATAAGTGGTCATGCTTCTCATAGGGTGTAGTTGGAGGGCATTAATTTTCCCACCCTGTATAAACAGTCCCAATCGAATGCACAAGGTGCAAGTCATGCAAAAAAAAAGATTTTCTAATTTTTTTTTCTGCACGATACGTCATTATAATTATTATAAGGTTTGATATTTTTAACAAAATTTATTACTGTACATGAACATTTGTATTAAACGTTTTACAACACAATTATTTGTAGTTGTTATTTTAGTAATTTTGAGCTTTTTGTACTTTTAGGCTTCGTATCGTTCTTTATACGGTACTTTATTAAATGCACAACTATAGGAAACAATATTTTTTGTCAAATGACTTACCGGTACGGTACTTCATCAAATCTATGAATAGTAGGTGAAAGTACCATAGTTAGAATATCTTTGCAAGATTTAAGAAAATTTAATTTTTAAATTTTAAGTGAATTATTTTTATGTTCGCTGATGAGATTTTACATTTTTCTTGATGTTTGATTTTGGTGAATAATATTTCATGAGGCAATAATGAAGAAAACGATGATGTGTTGCATGATAAACGTGATGTAAAGATATCGGATGTTTTTTAAGGTATCTAGATCTCATGGGGGGAAGTAACACAGTACTCTTTAATTATAGTCTAAAAACATTCACTTTGTGACTTTGACCATTGTTACCATCAAAATATTTTGAGACATTTTAAGTTTAAGATTTGCAACTTTTGTTCATTTTAGTTACCTTTTTTTTTTTTCTTCAAAACATTGTGAAAGACAATTTGGCAGCTTTCAACAATGCTCAGCATCAAACACAAGAATTTGAGTTTTTCCTGAGTCCAAACCACAACATAATTTAATTTTTTAAATTAAATTTATTATTCAATTAAATGAGCATTTAGTGTTGTCTGTTATGTATGCGGTGGTGAAAAAATGTCACTTTCGATTTACTGCTGACCACCACAGTTAAGACCACACACTTTTAACACAATACTTGCTTTTTTTAATGCTAACTACTGTAAATTGTAATTCGTGAAAAAATACATGAAATATTATGATTCGTTAATTAATTTCACTTGTTAAATCGTGTACAAACTGGTTTAAATTGAGATTTACACGTTTTTGACGTCACATTATTTCACTTAGGTCGGGAAAAATGACAAGTTTACCCAAGACTTTTTTTTTTTTTGCACAAGATTTTACACTAGTTTACATAATAAACGAACCCACCTTCGGTCACATTCAAGCAATCAACATTGTCATTAAATTTTAGATTAAACATTCAACAAGATAGAATTCAAAATTTGTCTGTAAAATATATAAAATTGAAACATTTACGCTATTAAATTTTTGCGTTTTCAACACGCCTTTTTTTCGCTTCGAGATCACAATTCTCAGGATCGATTTCTTGAAGAACTCGCTTTTTACTTCGAGTTCTTTCATTTTCCTGTTTAATCAATTTGCATATTTTTTTCAAATTCCCGGGCAACGGCTCAATAGAAAAAAATTCATGTTGCAGTGCATTCTTTGCATTTGGGCGCTTGGCCGGATCGAGACTCAACAGCCGAGCCAAGAGATCCAAGGCGGACGAATCGGTCACCCATGATTTTAATTTCTCGGCAACTCGCTTACCCTTTCCTTGCGGCAGAATAATTACTTCGTACAAGGGCAACTCGATCACGTCGGGCCAAACCTCGGGACAGATCGAGCCGCAACATCGAACGATCAAGCACAACTGGTACTGATCGGTTTTCCCATGGAAAATCGTAAATCGAGTCCACAACTCGGCAAAAATACACCCGAAACTCCACATGTCCACAGCCGCATCGTAATTCTTGGCACCCAGCAACAGTTCGGGCGCATTGTAGTAACGAGTTCCGACTTTGTTCGTGAAAGTCGGTGCCGTTTCGGAGCCGACGGAGCGCGACATTCCGAAATCGCACAGCTTGACCACTCCTTCTTTGGTGACGAGGATGTTGTCCGGTTTCAGATCTCGGTGGAGAAGCCCGTTTTCGTGGATGTAGCACACGGCACGGAGCACTTGCAGAGCCGTGTACTTGATCATGGGAACGGTGAATTCGATCGATTTGTTTCGAAGAAGTTGGTACAAATTGTGCTCGCACAACTCCAATACGAGAAAGAGTGTGAACTGTTTCGGCTTGTCTGTCGAGAGGTGGCCTTTGATGAATTTGACGATATTTTCGTGTTTTAAACGGGATAAAATTCGAAATTCGCGAATTACCAGAGTTCGTAGTCGTTCTTTTCTAACAACGATTTCTTTGATCGCAACTTGTTGCCGAGTTGTTTTGTGTAGCGCCTTAAAGACCTTTCCGAATGCGCCGCTACCAATGTCACAGATTTTTTCGTAATTTTCCATTGCACCGTTTGTTCGATGAATCGGGAAGGGAAAAGACGAAAAGTTGTTGACAAGTGAGTTGCTTTTTCGAGTCGCTCAGCTGAACTTGATGTTTAATTTCTAGTTTTGTTTTTTTATACACTAAGTTTTAATAACGTTTAGCATATGTTAACGACGTTTTAGCTTTTTATAACAATTTTGCGTTACGTTTAGAGTGCGAATATGATTTTTGATTATTATATAGCTGCATATGGTTAAAATAGCCACTGGCGACTTTCAGTACCATTTCTCTTTATATAGAAATTTGAGTTTTTTTGTTAACATGTTATCTACAATACATAAGCCATATTTAAGCACACGTTTAATTGACACTTTTTAAAGTATTTTTTTTTTAAATGTTAAAATTTTTATTGTAAATGTTAATTTTAAATTATTTATGATGTTTGAATTTTTCATTTAAAGTACAGTATGACAGAAATCTGGCTCGTAATGAATTCGAAAATATTTAATTTTTTTACTTTAAATATTGCAATGTGGGATTTTGAAATCAATTAATTTACCACTTAGCAAATAGAATTTTTAATTATTCATCGCACATAGCTTTGAGATTTTACGGTTAGTTGGAGTTTGATTGTGAATTACAGTTGTTTCTAGTTTTAGATATATTATAGCGTATTTTGTTATAAGACCTGGGATTTGTTTTTTATGCGGTACAGTTTTTTTGGTTTGGTTATTTTACGCTTTTTATTGTTAAAGTGTCTTCACTCAGGTTGTAATGATCTTAAGTCCTTGAAAACAATATATCATCATTATTTTTGAGGATAGCTTCACTGCGTATACAGTACTTCCACTTAATGATTGCCCTTCATAGATGAAGTCAAATGACTTACGGTTTTAAGTGAATTATTTTTATGTTCGCTGATAAGATTTTAAATTTTTCTTGATGTTTGATTTTGGTGAATAACTATTTCATGAGGGAATAATGAGGAAAACAATGATGTGTTGCATGATAAACGTGATGTAAAGGTATCGGATGTTTTAAGTGTGATCCAAAACAAGACTTTTTTTCTTTTTAAATTTTTTTAAGGTTTCTAGATCTCATGGGGTAATTGACACAGTACTTGTACTCTTTAATTATAATATTCTGTGTTGAAGTGTCTTGTGTGTCTGTGTTTCTATAAAAATAAATACCGTATTGTGATTAATATAATGTGTCTGAGAATTGTGTTGGTTTTATGTAAAACTTTAAAATTTATAATATTAATGTAAAGTTGAATTCTAACTTGAATTCTGAACATAGTCATATCTCACGCTTTAATTTTAATACTGATGTCTGCCGCACATCATGGAGTCACGTTACAACATCAATAGTCCAGACAACTTTTTTTTTTATTAAGAGGCATGCAAACAGTGCCGGATTAATCAATAGGCCAAGTAGGCCTACGAGCCTCACACTTTTTAGTGTGATGAAAAGAATTAAAAAATGCACAAAACAACTAAAACCAAAGATCATTAACAAAACAAAAATCCAAGAAAAGCCAAGAAAGGTAAACAAAAATGGAATCGAGAACCAAAAAACCCCAAATCATATAGAAAGCTGACCAGAAAAATAAAGAAGTGAGAAAAGAACAGTACAAGTACGCCCATTTTGCCAAGTTAGAGACAAGTCTCAGGTTAGGCCCAAGTTCCAGAGATTTAAAAACTCCCCTATCAGGGCCCTTATCAGGGCTAATGACAGTTTCAGAGCAGTGAAAAAGCAGCCAAAAAAGAGAGAGAATAAAGAAACAATGAGTCAACAAGAATAAAAGCATATGACAACAATAAGCACATGCTAAAAGGCTTATATTAGAGACAAATATCACACTTAAATATACGTATAAATTCAGAACCTTAAACATAATATAATAATAATAATAATAATAATAATAATAATCTTAAATATATCTAAAGTGGCTATTGAGAATATGCAATAGTCCACTTAAAAACAAGAAACCCCAAAATCATATAGAAAGCTGAACAAAAAAATAAAAAAGTTGAAATATTAGTGTTAGAGCAGTGAAGAAGAAGCAAAGAGAGAGAGAGAAGAAAAAAGGTGTTGCCTTGAGCAAAGCTGATGCTTTACTGATTTAATAATGTGATTAGATTTGCAAAGAAAACTCTCAACAATAGTCATAGATTTGATGCATCATATCATTGTAAGCAATAATTAGAAAGGTTAACATATCAAGAATGAAAGCACATATGACAACAATATTCACATGCTAAAAGGCTTAAACTAGGTTTAGTAACAGAATATTAGATCTAAAGAATAGGCTTAAGACATAGAGACTAAATATAACAAATTGGGAAAATGCCTTAAATCTAGCTTAAGTCAACATGGTGCCTTCTGAAGGTGCAACAACTCATTTTTAAAATTTAGTTTAAAAATATTAAATTATTTAGCCTTATCATTTATTAAACTAATTTTCTTCAGAATGAATTTTACCTTTCAAAAATGTAAGAAATACCAAGCAATTCAAAGAGTAAAGAGAAAATTAAAACGAAAATGCAAGATTTGTATGTTTATTTTATTGAAAAAAATTTACAACTTAAAAAAATTAATAGTGATTTATTTCGCCACTAGATGGTGTTTTTTTAACCAATAGGCGAGTAGGCCCCGGTCTATGGGCCTCACATTTTTTAGGGGCCTCGCAAACAATATTAAAGTGTTAAAGTGTCTTCACTCAGGTTGTGTCGCTGACGTCCTTGAAAACAACAAGTCATCATCTTTGAGGATAGCTTCACTGCATATATATCCAGTTAATGATTGACCTTCATAGATGGAGCC
>JAQFZP010002042.1:0-15512 GCA_034695745.1 Geophilus truncorum
TTGCTGGCTGACATGTGAGTGTAGTTCTGTCATTGAAAAAAAATGACGTCATGACGTTTAAATCGCGCGCCCATTGCCTCGACCAAAGTGAAAGGGGACTGCTCTTTGACTTTTACCCACAAATTTCAGTGCTGACGTTTTGGGGGTTGGGTTAAAATAGAGGGGTTGTAATTGACGTCATGCCTCGACCAATCAAAACGCTTCGACGATGACTGAAAAATGTGAAAGTAGGTCAACGCGCTGTTAATGTAATATTAAATTTCTATTTAATTTTCTTCTTTCTTAGTTGGTTCCTAATTGCAAATTTGATAGTGCAACGCGAAAATTCTTTTGAGAAGAAAATAAGTAAGCACACAATTATTGGAAATCAAAAGTAAAATACTGGTATCTGTAAAAGTATAATATAGTTTTATAAGGAATTGTGGATTGTTATATCAAAATAAGTTATAAATATTCTTAAAGTCAAACTGACATATTTTGAGAAAAGCGAAATTTAAATCTATCTTGAAATACGTTAGAATTTTTTTTTTTAATTTATTAATGGAAAGTAAAATAGATGTTAAAAGTGACATATGCTATTTGTAGTAAACAGACATCGTGGATGATGTTTGTTTACAGCCCTTGTTCTGGTTGTTTTAATTGTTGTGATGAATTTTGTTGCTACGTGTGTCTGTAAGGGCTCATTAAGGATGTAGAATATCATAGTTGAAATAAAGACAACTTAATTTGTTAAATCACAAGTTTACACTGAACTGTTTATTCTAAACGCCAACAAGGCGCAGCATCGTTAAATACAAAAATAACACTCACAATGGTTTTTATTGACGATTACATAACACTAACAAATTTATGCTGATAATAGTTGAATTTCTATTGATAATTAATTGCATGAATTGCTAATTATAGTGTACACGGTAACAGGTAACCCGTAACCGTCTATGTGGTTTTGTGTTGTTGTCTGTTGAGCAGTTGAGATGAGGTTTTCTGGTATGATATCAATTAGCAACTTTTATTAGTTTAATTTTCTTTGCTGCTTTGATGTTCAATATAGTTGCAAATTAATTTGCTATAATTGGTTTAAAGGCTTGGCTAATGTCAAATTATAAATGTTACAGTCATCTAAAAAATACTTCAGTGTTATCAAGATTCCAATATACAATCATACAGATCAATGGTCATCGAATTAGAAGTAGTATATTGGTTCAGTATTATTGCTTCCCTTTTCTTATGTTCTTTTTGTGGTACCGGTAGTGGGTTGCATAAAGGATTACAGATCGAGTTCCACACACACCATCATGAAGTCATCTAATGTGCTGATTACTAAATCAATGTCCATTTCAACTGTAAAAAAATTGGTTATGAGATAAATTTCAAGTAAAAATTATGCTCGTATCTGGTTTTCTTAAAGGTTCGGTTGCATCTAGGTGCTGCAGACAGTTTTGGGGACATTACTAACGTCGCCCTTTTAATAGTTGAAGTATTAGCATTTCATTATTTTTTTGCTAATTTTACAACTACGTTACCATATATTAATATTACTGGGCTAAAAATAAAAAATTAATTGGGAAAATGTATTTTGACAATTGCGAATTGTTTCCCATTATTAAAAGTTTACAAGTTTATAAAATTTCTTATTTTAAAATTTCAAACAGTGGCTTCACACTGATAAAATCACAAAAAACAAAAAAATGCAGTATTGTGTAAATGGATAAAATTTATAACTAGATTTATACAACTTATAAGTGAGATTAGTTAACGACATGCAACTTTAACTGATATTCATTCATTCAGCTTTGCCTTAGCTTGAGTACTTTTGTGAAACCTGTGAGTTTTGTGTTGTTCTTCTAAAAAAGGTTTCGTTTTGGATAAAATGGTACAGCAAATTGCATTCTACTTCTGAACAGATGAGATTACAATTTTGGAATTTTACAGGCAAAATATAAAAGTGGGTTGTTGTAGCAAACATGTTACTAACACATTTGTGGTCAAAATTCTGATGGATATTGAAAAAATTGACTTTTAGACTTAAATGTTTTTCAAATCGCAATACAATTTGTTTTTCATCACTGAATTTTATTTCGGTAAGACGGTACCTAACGAAAGATGCGTTATTGTAACAAATTGGCAAGTAATATGCTATTTGAAGATCTTCATTTGAATGGGATACTTTACACTGAGCTCTTAATTTTGCAAATATCCAGGCCATGGGCTGACGACTTTAAACAATAAGTCATTATCATCATCCAGATGATGGTTATAATTGAGTTTTGCATTTAATAATTGTTAATTCTTATACTGTATATTGATATTTTTCTGACTTGTCACAATTGGGTGACAGGTCGCGTATGACCAGAGAAATCACTGGCGACTTTAAATAATATTTCTACTCTTCTTTGGCTTAGACTTAAATTCGCAACAAAAGAGAAAAATTTCTCACTATATTTTCCAATGTAAATGTAAGGTTGTAATGCATCGTCTCTCAAAGCCAATTAGCAGTGAAAATCAATTATTTTAAAATGAATACTATGTCTGGTATTTAGTGCTATTAAGTGAAAACATTTCAGTTATCATTAGGTTTTTAGTCTCATTGGCGTATAAATTATAATATATTTTTCTGAGTCTCTGTCAGCTGATAAATCAATAACCAAGTTACAACCAATTTCTCAATTGTTATCTATATCTCAGAATTGTTTTCTAAATTTTCTTAATTTTTTCATCTTAATAGAGCCTAGAATGTAAAATATTTTTAATACTTAATGTTTGACTTGTGCCCACATCAGAAACCATGGCAGTAGTAAAGAAGCAGTCAAATGATGTCATGTCTGTTAGCTGGTTTATCAATTCCGATACTTATTTTGCACTTTTTTTTATGAAAGAGAATTAATTCCTCGTTTCTTTTTCTTCTTTTTTTGTAATTTTTGATACATGAAAATTAAAGAAAAAGTTTGAAATAAAAAAGTTTACTTATAATTTTGCTACCGTAATTTGACTATCTAAGGGTTTCCAATAAAATTGAAATTTAAGAGTTAATTTCGTTTTATTTTCTTTGATTGTTTTTCGTCGTCTGATTCATATAATTTCCGCTTTTGACTCGTAATTTGTGATTCTCTTCGTTTCTCTTTTAAATCCTGGAATATTTCCGTATTTCGGACCGTGATTGCAATACACATATCGATAACTGTACTTTTGGCTTCTACTTTGACTCCATTTTTCTTTGCCCACGTTAACAAACTACTATCAATCTTTTTTTCCTTTCCAGCATTTGTTTCCTTATTTTCCTGTTTTTGCGGATGCGAATTCTTTAAATTTTTTTTTCGTTTCGCTGTCTTGAGTTGTCGTTGTTTTACAGAATTCACACTTTGCAAAGGTTTTAAATTGTTTCTGCAGAGCTCTAACACCTTATCTTTCAATTTCTTTACGTTTTTGTTATAACTCGTGAAGTAGAACAATCGATTTTTATTGTTATCCGGAATTCCGAGTTCGGCGATGGATTTTCTGATTCCTAACCAAATGACGTGTTTATATATTGATAAATCCTCCACCGAACGATCCGGTTTCGAGACGTGAATAAATATAATTTCAGCAACTTTGTCAACGTTGACTAAATCCCATCGGTTAACCATGATTTCAAGAAAAGAATTAATATCGGATGTTGACTTACAGTGCATTTAGTTGTGTTAATAAGGACAAGTATATATTCTTTGATATGCAACGCAATTCCTACGTTTTAAAAATATGTAAAATTTAAAATTAAATCAAATATTCCAGATCTGTGGTCTACAACAGCCGTCCTTTTTTGTCACTAGAGGACGTTTCATTAAAGGTTTTAGTGTACTAAGTTGCCGCGGTGGCGCTGAGGCGCTGAGGCGTCATTTTGTTGCCTGCGCCATTTTACTTTGCTCTCTCGGACAGTGTGAAAACAAGGTTTAGAGTATTTTAATATAAGTCATTAATAATTTCAATTAACCATATTATTTTATTCTACAGATTTACGTAGTCTTCATTCAATGGCGTCGCAAGCGAATTTATTTATTTATTTATTTATTTATTTCAAACACTCCAACACGAGCAGATTTGGATCAAGTAGCAACAACTTTGTACAATGTTCTCGAAACAGTGGAGATAAATTGTTCAGACGGTCAACTCAAAGCATACAAAGCGTCGTTGATAAATAGAAGCGAGTATTTTAAGGCAATGTTCTCCGGAGAATACGTGGAAAACACATCAAATACAGTCAACATGACAGATACATCGGTTGAAGTGATGGGAATCGTCTTAAAATACATCTACGCGCAGAATTTACCAAACCCAACGGACATCTCGGAAGTAGTCACTCTAAATGTAATCATGGCAGCCGACAAGATGAATTTAACTTCGCTATTCGATAAATATTGGAACGCGTACTCGGATTCGAAGTTGACCCTAAAGAACTTTCTCACACGATGGAACTTGGCAGAAATATTCGACAAGGAAGAAACAATTCAGAGAGTGATAGCATTTGTTATCAGCAACTTGAAAGACATCGTCGAAAGTGACTTCATCTCGGAAATAACTTCAACTCGCATGGAAAACATCATTTTGTCGGATGTAACCAGAAACATAAATCCACGTTCGTACTCGGCTGTCTTCGATTTTGTCATTTCTTGGGGCCAAAACGATGAGAAAAATGCGTCGAAATTAATCTCGAAATGCGACTTGACCAAACTTCCAGAATTATTTATTAAAAATTTGATCAGAAGAAGCAATTATGGAAAAATCCACCTGGCGGTGAGAGACCAAATCAACACCGAGATCGTGAGAAGATGGGACGAATTGAGCGGACCGCAGTTTTTAATTATCCAAATGAGAGTTAACGAACAAATATTGTCGATCAGGACTAAAGAATATTCTTTGAGAGGGAAAATTGTGACAAAAACCGATTATCAGCGTTACTGTTGTAAATCAGTGACACTAGAAGCATTCGTTATTTCTTACGCTTGTTTTGGAACTCGCCCTTTCGAAATTAAGTTTAAATTGAATAATGAAAATTATTTTGTGAAGCGTAACTACCAAACTGCAACTAGATATGAAACGTTTTTCAAACTTTTCCCTGATTTTTACGTTGTTTACAACAACAAGGATAATGAATTTGTTGATTTGCATAATTTTGGTTTTGGCGATTGCGAAACCCTTTTGCTGGCGACTCAAAATCATTTATATTTCGACATAAATGATCGTTTTATGAAGATTTTTGATAGAAATACATTGGAATTCGAAACGAAGGAAAAACCGACCGGAAAATGGAAATGTTTTAAATGTCCCAGCAGACATTTGGATGTTTATGAAAATTTACGCATTTATTTTTACCAAGTTGAAAATCGACAACTTTTGATGTATGAAACGAAGGTCGGTGTGTGGAGTGTAGATCATGTGATTGTTGATAACGATGTTGATTTTGATGAGGCCAAGTTTATGTTTTATGATGAATCAGTTTTTGTTTTTACGAGACCGGGTAATTATGCGTTCCAGTATAATTATTTTTATTCGTTGAATAAGAAACGTATTTTTTGTTTTAAAAGTAGAAAAGAGTCGACTTATTTTGATGTTGCTTTTAAGTAATGGTATACATTTCCAATTTGAACAGTGATGTTATCACAACATTGTTAAAATCAACCAATCATACTGATGGCTGATATGATAAATCTGTGGTTGTTTTTTAAAAAATAAATGACTAAGATCAAAATTGTTTTTATTGGTTGATGAATAAGAAAAATGTTTTTAATTTTTAATGCAGAATGGATTTGATGTTTTCATTAAGAAAAATTTCTTAACACAATGTCATATTTTGTTTTCATTAATGAATATTGAAATAAATTTTTTTTGTTTGTTGTGTGAATGATGGAGAAAAATTTGTGCATTTAACTAAATGAGTTTAATGGAAACAAAATTGCATAAAAATGTATAAGAATTATTTTTGTTTATTTAAATCTTTCATATTTTGCCAATAGAGGGCTGTACTGTCGCATTTGAATCACGTGACTCGATTCCCAGTTTGCGCTGGCTGATAGAAGAAGAAGAAAGGTCAAAGGACAAAACAGAACAAACTCGCCATTGTGAATCGCCGCTCATCGCTAAAACTCGATGACTTTGTGAGCCGTTGTTGGAACGAGTGAACGAACATAATTCATTGATATTTCTTACAAGGACAAATCAAAAAATTATACAAAACACATAATAAGACGACACCGAATAACGAAAATGGAAATTTAGTTGTTAGTGAAAAAGAAAATGGCGACTCTACTTAATTATAACAAAATTGAGTGAAATATTTTTTTAAATGTCTTATAAAATTCAAGTGTTGTTCTCTGTAGTAACGCAAAACGTGAAACTGTTACGTCAATATTTAATTAATAAAGCAAAAAAAGTAAAACATTTTGCTGACATTTAGCAAATATTACATCGATAGAAATAATTTTCTGATTTTAAAACTTTGTAATTGACAAAATATTTAAATTGTCAGCTAACATTTGATTTTAAGTGTGATGACAAGTTATATCGATATGTTTATTTCATGATTTTAGTTTTGTTTAATCAGAATTTTACTGAAAATTGTTTTATTTATTTTTTTAATTTCTTATTTTTTTTTTGTAAAAAATATTAAGTATTATACAAGATTTCATTATGGTTGGTTGGTTGGTTGCGTGATTTCACCGTAGTTGTCTGTTGTCTCCTAGTTTGTTGTTGGTATTGATTAATATTTTATGGTGTAATTTATCATGTGGTTGTATCATTCCTCCTTTGTGTTTTTTTCTTCTCGTTTCAATATGGATTTATTGTGAAATTTACATTTTCAGCAGAATTTATATTTCTTTAAGTATTTCTGTATGACTGTGTTGCTTTTGAAAGTTGTTGTTTCTATAGTACCATACCATCTTAGTTTTTATTTAAGTGTTGTTTTGATTCAAGGACAACTTACATTCAAAGAAATGTGGTAAAGTGTATTTGTCAATGTTATTTAATGATTATTTCATTTTTGAAACTTCTTTATCATGTAGTATGGATTATAATTACTCACAAATCAGTTTTTTTTTTTGTCTAAATATCAATTTCAATATTCAACTTCTATAATTTATTTGACAACTGTGTTTGACATATACTCCAATTTCTTTTGACAATTTCTTGTCATCAGTATATTTTTAAAATGGAGTCAATATACGGTCTACTGTTTATCTTTTTTCTTTTTTGCTCATGTTTTTATTCTCTTGTTTCTACTTTTGGTAGTAATTGGGGTATTATTATTTATTTTATTTTGTTTGGTTGGTCATTCTTGGCTTTTCTTGCATTTTTGTTTTGTTGGTGGTCTGTGGATTCCATTGAGGCAAATTTTGCTGTTGTTATTGGATGTTTAATGTTTGGACTTGTATAATTGTTAGGATTGTGCACTATATTAAGATTGAATAATACTTTTGGATTGTGTTATGTTATTATTAAATAAATTTACCCAATCTTGGACAGAAATAGCCTTCGCCATGATTTTTATAATGTAATATCTTGTAATAGGTGGGGGGGAGGGAGGGAGAGGTAAACTTACAAGACCTATCGTTTTTTTGTTTCTGTCTTCTTTTAATTTTGGTTGTCTTTCTTGACTTTTCTTGGTTTTTGTTTGTTGGTGATCTCCAGGATCTCATTGGAACAAATTTTGGACTTGTGATATGTTTGGACTTGATATATTTGGCTTGTGACAGGTCGCGTATGACCAAAGTAGCCACTGGCAACCTTAAGTAATATTCACTCACTCACTTGTGATATGGCCATAGTAATCGCCATAGAGGCAACCTTAAATACTATATCACTATCATCATCATCATTAATGAATGGTTTGCAGATCTATTTTTATTTATTTTCTTATTTATTTTTATTTATTTTCTTATTTATTTTTATTCATTTTCTTATTTATATTGTACGGTAATAAAGTTAAAATCTATTTGTTTTTAAAGCAGCATCAAGTACCGGTATAATAATTCTTTGCAAATGATGGTATCATTGTTGGAACTGCATTATCTGTAAAAATAGAGGATAGTAAGTAAAAATAATTACTAATAGATAAATTAAATTCAGATTAAGAGGTTGTGCAAGTTATACTGTATAAATTATGAATGCATGATTAATGAATGCATGATTAATGCTTAACTTAATATTGTAAACAAAAAGAAGACTAGTGTTTTAAATTCTTATTTTAATACCCCTGGAGAGGGAGTTGAAGAAAAATGAATAATGCTTTTGTGTAATGCTATTGTGATAATAAAAATCAAAGATTAATTGTCATGGATTTTACTATGGAGTTATGATATGTGTATTCTAAAAACATCTAATTTTCTATAAACAGTTTTCTTTGAAGTTTATATTTTCTTGCTAAAAAAATGAGACTTTAATGTTTTTGACTTTATTTTCCAATTCGTTCTTAATGAGCTGCCACGATTAGATATACTGTAGTTGTCAGTTTTCAATTCTACTGTACCTCGGACGGTATCGAATCGAATCCAGGCCTTTGATGCACAATTCGTTATAATCATCTACAAAAATTTTTTTTACATTTTTAACAGTGGAAATTCTTGTAATGTTCCAAATCGCGGACGTGATTGCGCATGGTGTGCCCCAGGCTCTTCCAATGGAACAACAGCACAAAACCGTCTGATAATAACCCGGAAGTGCGTTTGTGCATTGACCAGAGTCGAAGTTCAAATAACATGGCTCTTCTCGCAAGTCTAAATAAACAAAATTCAGCATTAAATTAATTGATCAAAAAAACCAACGTTTACGGTATTAATTTACCAATGCATTTAGTTCAAGAGGCACCCATCTTACTAATAGTGAGAATCAAATTTTGCTTGATTGCTTGCTAGTGAGAACCCACCTTTACTATATCATTTTAATAAGTTTTGAAACATATTAAAATGATATTCTTGCACTGGAATTTTGTTGTATTTTATAAGTGGTTTTTATAATGTTACACAGTAGATCAGGAGGTCACTTTTCGTGGTATTTACCTATTCAATTCATTGCCATATATTAAACTATATTCTCGGCGTAAATAGTAATTTCTGTGACAATCTTTGAAACGACTTGCACTTAAAGTTGGCACTGCATAACATAGTGAATGTGTAAAATTTTAAACGTTACAACTTTAAACATAAAACTAAATCTAATTTAGTTACCTACTTACTTCGATGGCATTCTGAAGGATCGAATAATGCCTTTTGTATTCAAATGCTCATGGTTTTATAGTAATGGTATTGCTATCTGCTTTTGGTCATTGCGTCGTTGATATGTTTTCTTCGTTTTTCCCGCCTGGAGTAAAAAATATATGAAGCAGAAGTCTTTAGCTTCAGGAGAAAGTAGATGTGAAAACTGTTTGCCTCTAAATGGTCAATAAAATATAAAATATCTCAGCACAAAGTTTACTGATTAGGAGCATTCTGTGACTATGTGCAGTTTTATCAAGTTAAAGTTTGAATTTATAACGTGTTTTGCAAAATAAACGTCATTCAACGTTCTTCACTAAACATGTAACATTCTTCTGGCAATAGAAAATCTTTTATTGCTCTAAGTTGATATAATAATTTTCTATTTGCAATTATGTTCGTTGTTTTGTTCTAGTTGTTTATTAATTGGTTACAGTATATTAAAATAATTAATTATTGTTTACTATATTAGTTAATTTTAGTTGACCAATTATAATTTCAACTTCTAAATTTTTTTCAAGTATTATAAACATTTTTGTTTGGTTTTTCTATGTCATTCTGTTACGTGGCAGGTCGCGTATTGCCAGAGTAGCCGCTGGCGATCTTAACCAATACTCACTCAACAAACATTCTGAGACAACTTCTAGTCGATATAAGCATCGATGATAATAATTTAGAAGGATTCACAGATCGGACCGGAACATGAATCAGCTTGATGCAATAATAAAATTGTTTGGTCTTGAGCAATATGGAAACTGTTGTTCAAAGTGACATTTTGTGAATTCCATCTTTGAAGATTAATTCCACTTAATGCCTTAATGGTAATATTCTTGTAACAGCATTATTGTTTTTAAATACGTTTCTTGGGCATGAGGAATGCAATAAAAGCTTTGCGGAAACTTAAGCTACAATCGGCTTTATATGTTGAGATACAAATAGTATCGAAGTGAAAGTTGACGATAAGTGTTTAACGTCGTAAGAACGACGAAAGTATTTAACGTCTCAAAGACGTGATTTATGTTTGTCTATATAGTGTAAATAAAGACGTTGGTCATCTACTGACTAAATTGATTCACCTTTCAAATCTAACATTATATTCACAGTATAAGTTACAAAATTTATGGTTGAACTTATGTTTAACGTGCAATTTAAATTTCACCTTTTTTTAATTTAATCAAAGTGATCACTGGGTAGGCTTCTTTGCACATTACAGTATATCGTACGTTAAGAAGAAGCAGCCAGGCAAAATATTTAATAAACCTTTAAATTTCACCACAATATTTCTTTAAATGCGGCTTTTTTTAAAACAAGCTTATACTGTAAGTGGCTAACACTTTTGCACTATGAAAATTTTGTGTTTTAGTTATATTTTCACAATTGTAGCAATTAGCAAAAATAAGAATTTCAGAAGTAAGCTTAATAACTTTTGAATTCATGAATCCGGACTTGGCCAATTTGACCCAGAATGCATTGCGAAGGGAGGTGAAAACAAACCAAAACATAGATTTGCATTTGGGTTAAATTAAGATGTTATAAGTAGTCAAAGTTTGTCAAAGATGCCTATTGTAGATAAAAAACAGTTGCTCTTTTACTTAAATATTACCTTATTGGTTTTTTGCTGCTGCGCTGGATAAAGTGGTCATTGTGGTCGACAAGTTCGATGTATTGCTGATCTTAGTAATGTTTTGGATAATTACAGATAACTGACGCATTTCTTCTCTCAGGATTATGTCTGAGAATTGGCGTTGGAATGTAGCTGTTTTTAATAATATCTATTATTGTAATGTTTATAAAGCAAGATTCATTAAAGTTTCTAAAGCAAAAATTCTTAAATTCTCCAAAGTTCTCGCAAGATCTTCATCCAAATACGGAAAATCGCACGTCGCATCTCTCCAAATCCCTCACACGTCGGACACTCGTACAGTTCGGGATACTGTACATGAGTCCATGTCCAATGCAAAGTTCGGACATAATTCATGATTTGGGTAAGCTCTATCCCATGGATCATTGGGATGACAATGAAGCATTAGTGCTGGTCCGCTAACAAATGGAACGAGTGTACCGTAGCAGATACTGAAGCAGTTGCAGTTTCATCATCGCATTGATTCGAGAAGAAAATTATCTAAATCAAAAATACTTAAAAAGTCTAAAAAAAAAAGTTTTTAAAGTTTTTAAAGCAAAAATCATTAAAGCAAAAAGCTTAGTCTTTAAAACAAATTTATTGTACCATAGGTTTTTAAGGCAAAAATCATTTAAAAGAAACTTTGCGGGAAATTTACATATAACGTATATTATAACATATAAATTATAAATTCCGTGTTAATCATAAGTTTAACAATGAAATTTATAAGTTATAACCATAAAATCGATTGTTGCTTATGATCCCGCAAAGTCTCTATATTGTCTCAGTAGTAAAAGTTTTTGCCGTATTCTTTCATGGTTTGATCTGTTACAATATTACTGTATACTGTAAATAGACTTGCTTGCAGTGGAGATTGTTGGACCTACTGGTTATTTTTTCTCCCTTTGTCAATTTCATTTTCTGTTTTCAGTTCTAATGAGGTTTGGGGTTGTGGTTTCTATTTGCATTTTGAGAGGAGTAAACATTTAAGCTCTAGCTGTTCCTTATTATTTACAGTATTATTATTAGTACATTGCAACTTGCAAGTGGTGTTAGTACTTGTTGGAAATGTAGCCATTTTGTCATCCCATGATATGGGGATGTGCTCGTCAGGTGGCGTTGGTGTTCGTAACGTCGAAGAAACGTTACGGTGTTAACACCAGGAAAACGTTATCTGCATGTGTACTAAAGGACCCAAGTGTTGGGGATTAGCAGTGTACCGTGTAGCAGAGTCGCAGGGAGCGTAGTTGAATGTTTTGTGAAGGTTTGTGTGTCGTCTAGCATACAAGGAAAGTTGTCGAATAAAAAACAGTAAAACATTAAAAAACCAACAGTGCTTGTGCTTGTCATTGTAATTGTGGTGGAACAAATAAATCTGTTGTACCGTACTGTAAAAAATATATGTGTAATTAATTACTTTTATAGATATAAAATCCTTGTTCTTTTTTAGCTACCTTTTAGGAAAGTAATTTTATCTTTTAACTAAGTTCTATTTGTGTACTTCTAGTGCACTACGGTATCTTAATTGGTACTGTATTAATATTAAAA
This sequence comes from Geophilus truncorum, assembly GCA_034695745.1. Classification (NCBI taxonomy): domain Eukaryota; kingdom Metazoa; phylum Arthropoda; class Chilopoda; order Geophilomorpha; family Geophilidae; genus Geophilus; species Geophilus truncorum. The sequence continues at coordinate 12,391 of JAQFZP010002042.1, forward strand.
GAGTAGCTTTATTTTTAGGTTGGTTTAACTTTTTTTGCTTTAAGTAGATATTTTAACCTACAGAATGAAGTAGGTATTTAGAAGAGGAAATGAAGCAAAATAAAGTGCAGTAGAGTAGAAAGGTTTGAAATAGATGAAAAATTGGCTGAAATGCGTTATTTTGTTAGTTACATCATGAATTTCATTTACAGATAAAATCATTGTCTAATGACGATGAAAATCACTTACAGTATGAGCAATATTTCTTTCTTCCTTCCTTTCTTTTCATCAATTAGAATAAGCATTGCAGCAAATTATCTATCGTTGATGAATGATTAAATGTACCTTCGTTGCTCGGTTCTCTTACTACTACTATTTGTTCTTCATTAGCCAGAATAATAAGACACATTAGTGCTTCAGTAGGACTTTCTGTTTCAACTAGTTCAAAGTGATGAATGATGATCGTATAACTTTACCGACTAAAAAAAAAAATAAAGTTTATCTTGAAAATATATTTTATGACAATATTAATCAAATTAACAGAACAATGAAATATTACCGGTACCAGTACCTTTTAATATATTATTACGAACGTTTTTATTTTATTTTATTTTTGTTTTTTTGTTTTTTGTTATTTTTTATCATTATTAAAAAAACATTTTAAACATTTTTTAAATAAATTAAGTGTAATCAATAATCATGGATTAAGTGTAGTTTGTAACTCTAGACAATCTCCAAATAACTTATCTTCTGCCGTTTTGTCTTTAATAGCACATACGCCGGTTTTAACTTGGCGCCAAATTTTAAGTTATACTTCATCTTCATTTATATTGTAACTATAGTTAACTGGTCAATCGCGAATTTCATTATATTCTGAATTAATTGTCCAAGTACGAATTGATTTAAATGGGGAGCGGTGTCCTTAATGATATTCTCTTCAAAATATAGCTTAATTGCTTTTTGCATTATAACGTGTACAACTGAAGCGTTACAAAACTTCTCAAATTAGTCAGCATCGTTGCAATCGGTATTGCATCTAGATGTGACAATTCATCCAGCGAGAAAATATGCTCGTGTTCTTTGTCTTTAACTTTAACTTGTTTTTTTTTTTGAATGCCATTTCTTTCAACGTTGACAAAACACGTTCATGGGTTTTATGAATTTTGCGTTCCTTTCGCTTTCTCATTACTTTGCATTACTTCTACAAGGATTTCTTCATTAACCGAGGCGAGTTGAATATAGTCTATTGATAGCGAAATTGTGCTCTGCATAAATAAAAAAAATCATAAATAAAAAGGAAAAAATAAAAAAATTAACCATCGAATCTTACTTGCTAAATGTTGGAAATTTCCTATAATCTTCACGCTTCATGCTTCTTGGAATGATGTTCACATGTGTGAACCACATGAAAAAATTGTGTGCTTTTTCCAGATTCAATGAGGTCATTTTGGGGCTATTTGTTTTACCTAAAAAAATCATATGGTATCTTAGGTATATTTTTTGCGTTTTTCTCTGCAAAATCAAAGAGGTGTTATAAAGGGTGGTATGCAAAACCGCCGCCAAAAGTACCGCCGCAGCATTTTATCGCCGTCAATATTACCGCCGTCAAAACTTACCGCCGCCAGAAATTTTAAAAATTGGTAATTATTTCTCCATTTACAAGTTAGTTACGTATTAAATTATGGAAAGTCTCAACATCATTGTTTGTTCGTCGCTTTAAGTCGAAAACAGAGACGACTTCCGGTCCATATCCTCTCATCCACGTCCTGTCGATATATTCGATTAATGACTGCAACTCATTGGAAAGTCCTTTTTCGCGAATGTGGTCCCTTGCTGCCTGAAATCCGGAAATCATCGAATTTGCCGGAAGCAATGCCAATGCCATTAAAATCTTGACACACCTCTTTGCATTTTCGTCGCTCTCGTACAGACCAGCTAAACCAAGTTTCTGTGTTTTTCTCCAAACAGCTTGGCAGAAGTGGAAGTAGCAGCCCGAAATCCTGGCATTCGGAAACACGCGATGAGCAGCATTCTGAATGCCTTTTTCATAATCGCTCATGCTCATGATGTTCTTCGGATTCAGCGTCGGGATCAGTTGTTTCACGTACCGTATTGCAGAATGGCAACGTAGGCATCTTTGTGTTTATGCGTCATTAGCGCGTAGACAACAGGGAAAACATGCGATTGTATGGCGAAATGTATTGTGAAAAGTTGTTTGTACAAGCGAGGCACAACTTTAAAAGTTGCGTCTACAAACAAGTCATCTGCATTTCGTAAGTGTCGGCAACCTTTAAACAGTCTTGAAAAAAGGGTAAATTGTTGACTGTATTGCAAATGTCGGGTTGATGCCGTTATGCACGGCGGCGGTAACGCACTGCAGCGGTAATGGTTAAAACCATTGCCGTTGCGGCGGTAAGGTGCGGGCGGTGCGGCTACCGCCGCGGCGGTATTTTTGGCGGCGGTTACGGATCCCACCCATGAGTTAAAAATTGTACATGGTAGAAAAGCAAACTAGCAGTGGTAAAAAATTGTTTACAATAGCTGTTTTAAATTACTGTTTACTTTTGTTCATTCTTTGAGATGCATTTACTGTTTTTCTTTTTAGATGTGTACTTGACTTGAGACTTACAAGTCATCAAGCTGTAAAAGATTATTTTCTGTACAGAATTTTTTAGTTGTAAATTAAATTACTTGAGATTACCGGTACTTGAAATTCTTGAGATAAGAAAAGATGTTATTAACATTTGGTAGTGGATTAACATCAGCAAGAGTTTGGACATTAATTGGGTGAGTTAATGATTTTAAAGTGTAGGAGAAGAAAATGGGTGATTGAGTGAATGAAAGAAAAAGGAGTTGGTGGTTAAGTGAAAAAAGGTGAAAGGAGAAAGGAGAAGAGTGGGTGAAGAATAAAGAATGGGGCCCCATTCTTCTTTTTTCACCCACTCTTATCGATGGCGATGGCTGTTTTTCCATACCCTGGGGATAAGTAGTTGAGTGGATGGTGGTATGGAAAAATAGCCATCACTATCGTTATCGATCATCTTTTTCGGGAGGGACAATCAGTGTCAATGCACAATTGCTTTTCGAAAGCAAAACCATTTTCTGAGGCAACTTCTGGTCGATATAAGCGCCGATGATAGCAT
>JAQFZP010002043.1:0-15511 GCA_034695745.1 Geophilus truncorum
AATGAATGTCAGCTCATCCCCGTTAGTGCCACGCTTGATGATATTGTAGGCCGTGCCCGATCTGTGTTACGTAGACAACGACAAATGGCTGACTCTGACAACCAGAGTGATTCGTCTGCAGGTATTTAGGAATACAAATTGTCAATTGACATAAATAAAAATGTAGGAATGATCGAGCTGGAGCATTCCGCCTAATAATCAAATACCATTCGTTTTGTTTTCGATTTCTCCTCGTTTTTTCGCTTTTCTCTTTTTTTGTGTTTACACTATTTTTCTATCATGCCTCGGACTTGTACTTGCAGACGCAAAAACTCGAAATGCTAAACGAAAGTCCTCTGACGACAGCTATCCTCTTCCTGACAGCACTAACGAAGAACTAGTGGTGAAGAAATCGCGATTCACGATTTCGGTGAAAAATACCAAGGAAAGTTCCGAGGCGACGAAGAAGAAGCGATCGGCTCCGATTTGCTTAAAATTAGGAGCACAAGTAAATTTTTAGCAGTTTTATTTTTTATCAGCTACTACTATTTCCACAGATGGGAGAAAAATCATATATTTTAAATCAATAGTTAGAAAAAATTTCTACTAAATCTTAGGCCTATTTGAGAACGCTGTTGTTGTATACCATTTTTTTTATTTTTTTTATTTTTTAATGATTTTTTTTAAATATTGCAACAAAACCACTAATATCGTTCTGAATATCATTTTTTATATTTTTATTTTTGACCCTGAATTTTCAAAAATGAACAAAAAAGAGGCAAAAGATGTTTGTTCTGCACGACAGCTAGAAAGATAATTTTAAAAGCAAAATCCTTCAGTTGGCAGCTATTAATTTATATATTACGTAATTTCGTATTACTTTTTATTTATTTTTTAATTTTTATTTTTTTCAGAAGCCGAAAGAGGTTCCTAATGTTGTAAAGCCGTCGAGTGCGTCCGTAGCAAAGGCCTTTAATAACGAAGAAGTAAAAAATGCACATTTTTAAACTTAAAAAATATTAATTTTATTTACTGTGAAATTTCAGGATGACGATGACTGTGAGGAAATGCCTCCCGAAGCCAAAATGAGAATGAGAAACATTGGCCGGTAAGTTACGATCAATGAAAGTGATGTCTCAACTTACGATTCGAACAGCTGTAAACCAATACAACTATATAATACGTCAATGCACACATTACAAAGAGTTGTTATTACGGTATCCAGCTGGACGAAATCCTAATTTGAGTTGTTCGTAATGGCGCTTCACCTATGGCTGATTTCTAAAATTTGTTTATTTAATGTGAGGAAATTTCAGAACTTAAATGAATTTTGGAAATTTTGTCACGGGTTCGAGCGAAAATGAGCGATAATATTTGTTATTACCTGTGATAGGGCATGATATTGTAGTCTAGTAAGTCATTGAGATTGAGAGACATTAAACTCTTAAAATGTGAAATGTTATTTGTTTGTTTATAGATGGCATAACATGATAAAAGAGTTTGTTAAGTGTGCAAATTATGATCATGTTTAAAATATTTATCACTTTGAGGTTGTTTTGGGTCAATTGGAGTTGGAGATTTATCGGTTGTTTTGTGGTGGATAATGCTAAATAAATAATCATTTTAGATTTTTTTTTTTTTTTTTTTTTTTTTAAATTTATTTATTTACTTATTTTTTTTTTTTTTGCATTGGGAATAATGCAGGGAATAACATAAAACTAACATCTGCATCATTCTGCTTTATCAGTGATATTTTGATTTACGGCATTTATTTTTGTGCGTTTACGTCATTCACTTATGGCATTTATAAGGATACAATTGCATCAAATAATCATGTTTCGTTTATTTGCTAGGTTTCTTATTTTAAATGTTTTTGTTTGAATGTTTGGTTTGCTTTTAAAGTTCGAACTTTGTGAAGTTTGAACTTTCAAATTTGAAGATGGCTCATTGGCTATAGTGTGGTTATGTTTGAACTTTAACTTCAACTTCGAAGTTATCAGACTTCGAATTTATTTTCCCCCTTAAGTATGATGTTTTGATGAAGTTTACATAATTTTCTTCTGGTTTGCTCTCCCATTTAATTCGAAGTTGGTCGTTAATGTAAACATGACCAACTTTAAAGTTTTACACCTCAAATTTACAAAGTTTAAAATCTTAGGTGCAATATTATTTGAGTATGTATGGTAATGAGAAAGTAGACTCATTCGTATATACTTTTGCCAAAAGTATATACGAATGGTCTGTGTGTGGTCTGTGGTTAGATATTCACTAATAAGAGTAAAATAAAGTTTTTTAAAATATTATAAAACTCCGATCATTTTGTGGTGACAAATAAACACCTTTACTCTATTATTATCAGGTGGTTTTGCATTACAAGCACATATTTAGAATGGTTGAGATTTTGTAGTCTGAAAATGCAGAATTAGCTACATTGTGTGGTAAGTTATTGACAATGCATGTGCAGTTTTGTCTGCAATAGCATTTTTTAACTCTTTAATAATGTTTATCAATTTCTTCACAGTTATTGAATGCAATTGTAGACATGACATTTGGATGTGAAGGTTAAAATAACTTGTCTAATGATTCATTATCAAGAAGCAAGCACTTCTTTAGGAATTGGTAATATTGAGTTCCAAGGTACTTAGAATATATACATTCATACGTACATATACTTACATACATTGAGTTCTTCAGTTTGTAAACAGTTTTGATGTTTTGAGTGAGCCATGCACAAGTTAATACTTCATGTTTACATACAGGAATAAAGTGTGAAATAGGTGTAAGAGAATGCAACTCACATAATTGTAAATTTGAAATTAAAAATTATACTATAGCATTACAGTGGAACCCCGATATAGCAAACTCTGATATAGCGTAAACCCCTTTCTAACGTCATTTTTATTTTTTCCCAGCTCAACATTGGCTATTTAAAACTTGATCGCTTGTAGCGTGAACCCCTCTGTAGCGTCATTTTTCAGCCGGTCCGACGAATGATGTTATATCGGGGTTCCACTGTATGGTTAACAGCCACAAAATGTATTACCTGCAAAGTAAAATATTGACAATGAGTGGTATGATTAAAAGGATGCTTTATTTTAAAATGTAGTTTGAGTAGTGAGTAGTGAGTAGTCACTAGTCACTACAGTTTAATCACATCATCCAATGTGGATAGCTAAATTTACAACTTTTTCACAATGTTTACTCATGGCCAATGCACTTTAAAAGTCGGTGTTTTCTCAGGGATTGAGGAAAACTGTAACTTTACTGAATTTCTACTCCATTTACATAAAATTTGGCAAAAATGAACAAAAATAAAGAAAATTTAAATCAATTTTCAAAGAACTGTACTGGTTGTTCATTTCTGTGGTTTTGTTATAAAATACTGTATAATGTTAACTTTCATAAAATGTCAATTTCAAGGGAAAATCTGCTAAGATCCCTATCTGCTCTTAAAATTCTTCATTGCAGCTTGACCTTCATTCAGGGCTTAGTTTTCCATCATTTTCACCAACATTTGTAAATCCAAGGCCCTAAACATTCAAACATCCAAGGTCATTTGACAAAAAAGGTACATTCTTAAGATAAGACTCTTTGTCAGCCATTTCTTCATATCTGATTGCAGACCTACAGGCATTTCTCATCTGAGTAAACTTATTTCATTATTCCATTTCCCTAGTCTTACTTGTTAGATGATGCTTTTAGCAAAGTTGAAGGTCACCATCATCTACCAGCTCTGGAAGGTTGAAAATAAGAACGAACTTCTACAGTTTCATTATCATCTTCCTTTCTATCATCACTGCATATGTTTTCTTACAGAGAACTGAGGTTGAGTTATTACCTAGTAAATTCTAAATTTACTCAATGGCAGATTGTGCTTGTTTCTATTATAGTATCAAAAGAAACTTAATGAAGCCAAACTGCCTCAAATACTGATATTTTTGAAAGTAAGAAAGTCAAATGCAGTCGAACCCCCATGTAACGTACTCGGATGTAGCGTAAATCTCGTTCTTTTTTCACCGTCGTAAGGTGGCAACTTACTTGCTCGCTTGTAACGTGAACCCTGATGTAGCGTCATTTTTCAGCCGGTCCGAACGATGACGCTACATCGGGGTTCGACTGTAGTTTAAATTGTTGTAGATCAATACATTCTATTAGGTGGTGCTTCTATCATATAGGTATAAGTGTAGTGTATTTGGTTAAGTTACAAATCTATTCAGTCTCAAGTTTCAACACCAGGTGGCAAACCAATAATCCTCAATCACAGATATTCTTTGATATTCTTGATGTTTTTGTAGTTTACTAATTCTGCACCAGACAATCATTTGTATGGAAAGGCCTTAATTGTGAACTTTAACTGTATTTTTGTTCCACAGAGAAACACCGACTTCAGCTGGGCCAAATTCATTTGGAAAGACAAGGCAAGGTTTCTGCGATACTAAGAAAATGTTTGAGAGAAAAATGAAGAATAAGATTGATAGTTTTGAATAAGATGTAATAAAGTGGATTTTGTTTATAATTTTTTTGTTTTTGCCATTATTAATTTCACACATACAAGCTAACAACAGGAGAGTGCCTCAGCCTGAAAAGCATTGAATTTCTAATGAATTATGTCAAACTCTTTGTAATTCTTCTTCCAACATTTGTAACTTGTTTTTGCTTTATTTTTTCATTCGCCTGGCTCACATTTCGTCTCCACATTAAACCACATGTTAAATTATTTCCTGATAATTGCAATAATTCTGTAATATAATAATTGCTATCAATTGAAATGCACAAATGCAATTTACACCAATTCACACAGGTGTTAATGATGAAAAGGAATAATAAAGTACATAAATACAAAACTGCCCACCCATTACGGGTTATAGCAAGGTCAAAATACATTTTATTAACATGGTGTACTGCTTCTTTTAGTTGGGATCAAGTAATGTATAGAACACTTCTAATCTAATAAGAAGAAGTTGCACATTCTTACTCAAATGTATTTTACCACAAATATTTCTATTCAAGAGCTCAAAAATTGATTAAATTTGAAAACATTCGACTGCAAACTAAAAATAACTGCCAATCAGATTTAAAAAAAAAAACAATTATCTTCTCATACTAAATATATAAAACAGGAAATGCTTCCTCCTGAACTTCCTTCTAGTGGTTTGTACCCATAATTCAATAGTTGGTAATGGATACAGGATAGGGCTATGATTAATTCTTATGATTGGCATGATTTTAAGGATTGTAGGAAATTCAATTAAATTTTAAGTTATAAATGACATTTTATGGAAGTTTGGCTTGAAGAATATAAACTCCCTGACATTCTGTATTTAGATTGTGTTTAGCCCAAGATTTTACATTATGTTAACACTTGTTGCCTATTCACGGTTAACAAATTTGATCTGCTGTACATAAAAGAATGTAAAAAGTTTGCTGTAATATACAAAACTTTTATTGAAAATACAGTTTGTTATTCACATCTCAAGAGAAATTCCCTTTCTTGCTCTTACTAGTACAACATAACATTTTTCCAAAAATATATTTCAGTAATAATAATGTTGATTGTGTAATTGATTGATTGATTGAACTGATAGGAACTACTTGAATATAATGTAATATTTCTTTTGATCTGAGTACTGACTGCATCAATCACCCATTCGATGCTTACATTAGGAATCAGTTGTTGCTTCTCGCTTTGTTGAATTAGAATTTGATTTGATAGCTGATTCAAGATGCTCTTTGCCATTGCCATTAGTAGTTGAATGTATGGTGCCATTTCCATTGCTGGGGGAATTTTTTCGTTTATCGTCACGCTGAGGACAATCAGCAATTAAATGATCTACTGCCTTGCACAGGTGACATCGCTTCGGTTGGGGTCCGAGGGCACACTTAGCTGCAATGTGATTTGCAAACTCGCCACAATTGTAACACCTGCAAAAAATGGCAATAAACATGACAATTTGATATAAAATTATTTAAGTGTATACAGATATTTTCCACACCCAATCAGTGTTATAAATGATAATGAAATACCTTTTCGCTCTACCCACTTAATACATACTTCTAAAAAAAAAAAAAAAAAAAAAAAAAAAAAAAAACAGATTGTACCCACTGTGCACATTTGATCAACACTTGAAAGTCAAATAATTTTTTCAATTTTTTTTAAAGAGGGGATATGAAAGGTTCTTTATCTGTCATCATAACATTCTGCTTGACTCATGAGACAAATTATTATTGTTATTCTGTCAACACTGCAAAAATAGCTATATAAATATCACAAAATGTTGTTAACTATGATTCAAAACAATAACAGAGTAGAATTTTTGTCAGTTTTTGCTTTACGAGTCACTTGTTTTCAATAGGTGTCAGCAAGAATTAGTGATGCTGAAAACTGAAAACTGGCTAAACTTTTGCAATGGATATATAAACATCAGCTTTAAACACGTGTGTGAGGTTATTAGTTTTTAAAGTTGATGTACTCACATGAGTATAAAAACAGAAAAAATAAAAAATACCTACAATTGGTAATGTGCAAAACAATATATGCCTCAGTTATGTCAAAATATTCCTAGATATGATTCACCGAGATGATTTTGACACTCAGAACGGCTGGATTCGGGGTGGTATGCACATTTCTACACTGTACACCACCTTGAATTCAGCCATTTTGAAAATGACTGAGCATTACACTGAACATTCTTGCTAAAGATTCACAACAAATATAAGAAGACTTCACATGTCCCTACACAAGCTCATTTAGGAGTAACTGAATCTAGTTTGACAGTATACACTGAAAAGGAATTCGTGTAGAAACATGTTCAAATTATCTGTTTTTCTCAAACAACTTTACCGCACACCATGCAACCACTGTTTAATAAAACATGACTGAAGAAACAGTAAATTCCTTCAATCATCTTTTCACTATTCTACGTATAAAAATTAATCGTTTTATTTATTTCCATACCTCATCTTTCGAAATCTCTTCTTCGACATCGGTCTTCGATGACTTCCTTTGCAGTCACTTCCTTCGGGCCCGGTCACTAAAATTGCTTCTAGTCCTTTATCAGACGACTTGCATTCAAACTCAATCTCTTCATCATCTCCAAGACTTCGAAACCCAGACATTTGGATAACAGACTATTAACGAAAAATTACAATGAAATAAGTAAATAGTACTAAAACAACTCGAATTTGGTTTTATGTGTGATTATTGTCCTCGTGCTTTTAAAAAATAAACACTGGATTATTAAACCCTCAATCTTTGTTAAAAGCTCATTGTAACAAGGCAATTTAATCTCAACTAGGGTCACATGAAATCAGGACTAGTGCAAACCAGAAATTTTAATGAAGGGGATTATATTTTTTATATGGGAAGAGCACTGAGTACCTTCTCCCCACCTCAAGAAAAAAATCTTAATATTTTTTTTTTCTTTTTTTTTTTAGACCTTGAAAACACACCTACAGTAAAATATCAATGACCAAGAATTTCAGTATTAAAAATCACTTACCTGATGAACAAAAACATCTTGACCACCATCAGCAGGAGTTATGAAGCCCCATCCTTTGGCGACATTGAACCACTTGCAATGTCCACGTTTTTTTCTCCCAGAACCACCTAGAAAGTAGTTGACCACAATTAGATCAGTGAAAATAATCTTCTTCGGCGCATAGTTGAGGACGTTGGTGGGAACAACAGGGTTCCATGGGTTGTAGGCATTTCTCCCGAATGTCAACAGATGGGGCTCCATCTACCACTCGACACTTGTCTGTGGACTCATAGCTTGACTCTCACTTATTAAATCAACTATATTTCGCCCCGAGCTGGAATAGTTTCATTGGTCGCATCCCTGTAGCCAATCGGAGACAGTTCTTTGACGCAGAAAATAGAGTTATTTTATTATCACGAGTGATTTATTCCCCCACTTTATTCGTCCCACATATTTTTATTTTCAGGTTAGGGGTGATATGAGTCCTTAACCTCTCCTACCCATACTTCCCTGGGGTTTGGAGTACGGTATTAAAAAATTAGTCATGAAAAGGCTGAAAAGTATATCTTTTTTTTTTTATTTATTTCATGAAAATGTAAAAAATATCAATTTTTCACAAAGCTAAAATTAACACTTAATATGTCTAAGTTGAGCGTCAGGCCATTTTATAGCAATTTGAGCAATCTAAAAATTACTGCACTGGGAAAACAAGTAGAACTCGTTAGATACCATATCTAATTCTTTATTAACCCGTGAAAAAATACTACATTTTAGTGTAGCTTTGATTTTATAAATCTACAATTTAGTCGTTTGGATTTACAGTACAAATCTAGACACCCATTTGTCTGTCAAGGGACACCGCCAGTGATGTAAGCGACTGATGAATTCGTGGACAAAACACTACCATCAATCGCAACTCATGTGGCGTTATCTCTCGTATCTCGGATACCGTAAACTGAATTTCTGATTAAGTTTCAGACTCACTTGTCAGAAAACAAAAAAAAGTAAACACATAAATTCAAAAAAAAAAAAAAAAAAATACACTTACACACAAAAAAAAAGATTTTTTTTTCTTATACATAAAAAAAAAAAAGTTACGTGTTTTTGCTTTACTTCAAGAATTCAAAAAGTGCGGGTTTATAATAGTGGAGCACTAATGATGATTGCCTTTAACAGAACTGCCAATCCAAACAAACTGCACTTGATGTTGACTCCTGAGTTTGTTTTCAAAGTGTATTCCATTGTACAAAACACTGTTCAACTGGTCTTATCTTAATCACACTGACATGCATAGTATGGGACTACTTTGTAGTTGGGCAATAAATATAATTTAGATGACAAAAATCATCATTTAAAATGTCATTCTAAACAACATAATACAAAATAATTTTTACATTCACTCATTTAAAAAAAAAATTAAAAGTGTTATTTAAGTCTGGACTCTATACAAATAAGCAATAACAGTAGTCTAAATTAAGACATCTAAGGCTTAAATGAGTGAATTTTTTCTTTATTCATTTCAATCCCTCAACCTTTGTGAGAAAAGTAAAAACTTTGTTGTTTATTTCATGATTAAACATTTCTTTATTTTTAGAAAATAAATACAAAATTAAAAAAAATAAACACAGCACTGAGGGAATTGTGGGAAACATACAAGCAGGGTTTTTAAAACAACAAATATTTTTTACACTTACCGTTGTAAGAAGCGGCCATAGTGGAATGTACCCTCTGTCCACTGCTGTGGGGTCCAGTGACATAGCCCCTTCACAAAATAAGGCTCCCTCTCCGAGCCCCTCTCCCATTTTTGCATCACCCCCCAGTTCTTTACCCCCTGTTTTCTTCACTTTGGTTTCTTCTGGTCAGTTTTTATTTCTAAGAAGTGCAAGAAGTGCTGACATCTGCATTATACCGTAGTTAAGTTTTGAGACTTTTTAAAACAATTTTTTATAGGTTTTATTTATATTGTTATTTATTTATTTTATTTACATTTTTTTCTTTCCATAAAGTCGTAAAATTTGTTGAGTCAGTGGACAGTTTATATTTGTCACTGGAACTTTAAGTTGAGGTCAGATATCAACATGAGGTCCTTCGAAGGTACAGGTGTTACAATATCAAATGAATTATTTAGTAGCTTGGAGAAATTTTTATTTTTTTGTGTGATTCAATTAGAATTTTTAGATTCGTGCGATTGATAAAAAGGAAAAAAAATGTTTAAAAAATGTTAAAATTTTTTATAAATAGCGATAATTATTTTTAATATTTTGGTTATTTTTATTTATTTATGAAAAGATGACATTTTTTTGTATTTTTATTTGATGTATGGTATAGTATTAATTTTTATTTTAAATTTCGTAAATCGTGTCGTAGTATTTCAAACTTAGTGCCCGATATTGCCACCGCGGCGCTTTAAAGTGCATAGTTTTTAGAACTCAGAATAATTTTAGTATTATATTTTATGAAAAACGTTATAATTAAAAATAAAGAATAAATTGAAACAAAATCAATTTTTATTTGATCGATTTTTTTAAAATTTACTTGCTTTTCCCCTGGTGATAAAACACCGAACTCACTATTGGTTTGATTTGAATTTTGATTGGCCTGTGCAAGTGAGCTTCGATCAACTGATAAACTACACGCGTTTCGTATCATCGTGGAATCGTGGCCATAGGCTGAACTTATCGACATTTGACGGTTAAAATACGGCAATCAGACACAGAAATACACGCAACTTACTCCAAACTTTCTTTTCACACCCAAAACTGCACCCTAATATATGAAAAAATAAAGTTAAATCTGTAAGTGGCAGTTAACTTTTGTGTGAATTATCGGTTAAGCCTTTCTGGTCTGCCTTCTATAAAGAACATGGATGCCCGTTTCGTGCTGCAAGTATGCTCAATCAAAATTTACTTTGATTTTACCCCCGTATATGACTTTAGTTTCTGCTATAGGATGTTTATAACATAATAAATGCGTGACAAGTAAAAATTTATATTTTTTGTTGACACAGTTACGATGGAGAACGTTGATAGCACAGCGGTAAGTAGTTGTTGATGTCGAAGTGACTTTTTAAAAGTTGCTTCGAACACGTTTTATTGATTTTTTTCCCCCACCGTCGTTCTTTTAGGAGGATTTGCCAGACCCCGCACTCAAATGCTTTATTTGCGAAAAAACGTTTTCTTCGGTCAGTGCGCAACGAAGGCATATCAGAAATATCCATGGCGAAGACACTACAAATTTATCGAGCAAATCGCCAATGCGGTGTCCACTGTGCACTGAATTTCGGTGTAATAAAACTGTTGACTTGCATACGCACTTGGAAGTCCAACACGAAACCACGCTGGACATTCAAAAGTTTACCTTTGCGACGATGACCGGTAAAAAAACAAAAAAAAAAAAAAAAAAAACTTCAGAAACGACCAGCGAGTTGTGTAAAATTGATATATTTGTATATTTATTACTGTCGACGTTGACCACCTTTTCAGGTTTAATATTTCTAGTCAAAAATCTCTTAACTGCAGCGTTGCTTGGTAATGGGCAACGCAATCCTTCAAAAACTGTTATTTTATTTCACTGTGATTAATTATCGTTCATTTTTGGCATTTAGGAATCGAAAACGAAGGGCGCACATCTCTGAATTTGCATTTCAGGTTTAAAAATCGCAGTACGCAACACGCAGTTTGTACATTGCACATCGTATAAGTGCGTTTTACGTGATATCTTGCGATTTTTCAACCTGTTATTCGAGATGCGTGCCCTGGTGGTTACTAGATGTCATCAACGATCGACTAAAAGTTGATTTTTATGTAGAAGAAAAACAATATCACCTCGTCGTTTTTATTTATTATTATTATTTATTTGGGGTCATTAGATTGATGGCATTGTAAATATTGAAAAATGAAAATTTCACTCGCCAAGTTCGTAATATATTAAATATTCCTTTTGAGGACGAAGTATTGTTTATTTCTAAGCGACGGAAACTACTTCATGTGCTAATATTTCGTATCTTCCAGCATATAATTGCGTTTTTCTATTTTTCCACTTTGATAAAAATGTTTGTTTTTGTCGGTGCTTGATCTTGAAATATATTAGCATAGCCCTTTTGAATCATTTGCTTGTTATAACTGTTTGGAGAGGCAATAAAAAGGTCTTATATTTGTCAAGTTGGGCGGATTTCGCCAACCGTCTGCGCGTGCTCCGATAAAAGCAAGAGAGCATGCGAATTTCTGAGTATCGAATTATAATTGTAATTACAAATTCGGAGTTTATTATATATACATATATGAAAGGGAATTTTAAAGATAAATTCAGGTATGTTAAAAGTGAATTTTGAGCAAATTGTTGATGAAATTTTTAATTTGACTTTTCTTTTTTTTTCGTTAACAGGTAAAATTATCCAGAAGTCAGATTTGAGACCGACTAATTGGCCAGAAATAAAAAATCGATGATATTCATCGTATTTTGAGATAATCTATTGCGAACCACGTGATGCAGTTGTAACGTTAATGCTTGATTCGGTTGATTTTGACAAGGAAAAGGTCAAATTTTAATTTTTAAGTTAGAAATTGGTGTAAAATTTGTTTAAATACTTGAAAAGAAATCAGTATTTATACAAATTTTGTAATTTTTAACCTTGAATCTCGTATTAACATTGTAATACGAACGCACGTGGTATGAAATAGATTTCTAGGTGGTGATTAATTAAAGAAAATTAAATGAATGATTCAAAAGTGTATGTTCTAAACTAAGGGTAGGTATAAAATATGCGAAAAAGTTAGAATTTGATATATAAAATACTGTTTATATTGTCGAAAAACTTGGAATTTATATGAAGTCGTAAACCTATAAGTTTCAAGTTTTTCAAAGTGTTAAACCTGAACACGGTATATCACTACCGAAACGCAACTAGTTACCCCGTTCAATGTGATTGTTTATTAGGTTAATTGGCTTATTGAATAAATGAAAAAAGACAATTAGATGTTTGTTTCGAATACATAAAATGTAGCTTTGATTGGTTTTAAAGGATGTAAATGCATTTAATGCGATCGTGTGTGTATGCGTGATGCCATGATCCCACATCGTATAAAGAACAATTTTTATTTCATGTTACATTTATCAATAAGCTAATAAACCACGAAGGGTTGTTAGATGTCATTTTTTTATTCCGACAACTTAATTTATAAAAGCAATGAACACTAATTAGTTAAAAATATTTTTAAAAAATTCTAAAAACATCTCAGATTCACTGGTTCGTTTTCCCTAGTGTTAAAATTTGGAAACTCGGATAAACTGACTTGTATTTCATTCCAGCCTTCGAAGAATGGAAACAGCAAGAAGAAGCGGCGACAAACTCCGAATTCGTTAAAGAAAGAGGCGACATCCAAGCGGTGGATGGCTCCAGGAAAGTCATGTACCGCTGTAGCCGGTCGGGAACGTTCAAACCACAAGGCGTGGGCAAACGGGCCCTCAAGAAGCAGGGCTCGAGAAAAATCAACGCCGTATGCCCGTCCCGAATGGTGGTCAAGATCGAAAGGAACAACAGCATCGAACAAAGCATTCAAGTCGAATACGTAAAAACGCATTTCGGACACAACCTCAACGAACTCGACCACCTGAGTCTGACAAAAACGGACAGAGTGAAGATAGCTCAACAACTGATCACGGGGATCCCCAGCAACATCATCCTGGAGAACGTGCGCACCAATGTGAGTGTCCCACTGCAAAGAAAAGACCTCCTCACACAAAAAGACCTCCGAAACATCAAAAAAGCCTTCAACATCACCGACAGCTCGCGCAACGCCAACGATTTCGTCAGCGTCGAGTTGTGGGTCAGCGAGATGAAGACACTACGTTCGAGCAACCCTGTGCTCTTCTTCAAGCAGCAGAACGAAGACTCGACCGTGAGCGGCTTGGGCAAAAACGATCTCCTTCTCGTCATCATGACCGAGGAACAGAAATACATGCTTTCGAAATATGGCAGCAATATTTGCATTGACACGACGCGAGAGGCGGAGGTCTTCAGCTTCGAACTGAACGCTGTTTTTGTAGTGGACAAAACCGACGCTTTCCCAGTTGCCTTTATCTTGACCAACAGACACGACGAGGAGCTCTTCCGGGTGTCTTTCGAGCTCATCAAGGAGTGTAACGGGTGTGTCCCGGCGAGGGTTCTCATCACAGACGACTCAGAGATGCTGGCCAACGCGTGGACGACAGTTATGGGGGCTCCCGAGCAGCGGTTTATCTCCCCGTGGCAGGTGGAGAAGTCGTTCTCGAGGAACCTTCATCTTATCGCACCGTCCGGGAAGCGGAAATCGGTGGCCGGTCGGTTGAAGTCGGTCGTCGAGGAGACAAATGAGAAGAAATTTCTTGCTGCCTTCGAGAACCTCCTCGTCGAGCTGAAAACCGACGCCGATATGAGGGACTTCGGTCAGTTCTTCGAAACCGATTTTTCCCCGCGCTGCAAGCTCTGGGCCGGCTGTTATCGCATCGCTGCCGGGATCAACAGGAAACTCTCTCTGGATGGCTTTTCAGACCTAATCAAACAGGAGAACGTCGGCGAAGACAAGAAACGACGGCTAGACAAGACGATCTACGCGGTGATGAACTACATTCGGGAGAAGGAGTTCGCGCGGTTGATAAAGTGTCCCAAAAGAAAGACGAGGTACAAGGTGATCGCCATCAAAGACAGACACACAAAGAGCTTGGAGTTGAACGAGACGATGATCTACAGAGACGGGCCAGAAAACAGCGTCGAGGGCTACTGGTTGGTGCAGTCGTCGTCGTACTCGACAATTTGGTACGAAGTGAAATGGAGCCAGTCGTGCGACTGTCACCTTAAGTGCGCGCAGTGCCAGAAGTGCATTCACTCTTACAGCTGCACGTGCATCGATTTTAGCATCAAGTTCAACATGTGCAAACACATACATTTCGTTTGCCAGATGAGCCGTAATTGTAACAACGTGTGCGAGCCTGGGAGTGAACATTTGTACTGCAGTTATGGCGCGCAGAACGAGTCGAGCAATCAGTCGGAGTCGGTGTCCATGTCTGTTTCTGAGGGTTGCAGTTCGAGCGTGCCGGAAGACGAGGGGGAAAGGACGGCGGTCGACAAGAACTGCGACGATTTTAAACAAGTAGTGACATCGAAGTTCGAGAGGTTGATAGCGATGTGTCATTCGAGGGAACAGACAAAGTTCGTTAGTGAGTCGTTGAAAGTGATAGAATTGAAGTTATCGGCTATAAAAGATTAGTTTACAGAGTCGAGTAAAAGTATGTTTCTTTTTGCTATTGAATTTTGTAACGTGTATTTCTTTGGTCATGGCTGCCACCTAGCGAGAGTGAGCGATACCATTAACTAGCTCGGTATTTCTTTTCTTTCTTTCTCGAAAACATTGCTCAAATTTCTTGAAACGAGGAAAATAAATGTTTAGATTGGAAATACACGTTATTTATTTTTTTATGCTCTCGGGTATTGTCCGGGTTTTGAACCTGGAAGTTGGGGTTTTTCAGCGGTTTTGGGAATCTAGGGCTGGGTCAGCCCTAAGGTTTCCAACCCTTTGCTTGCACCGTTTTAGGTGGCATTAACTTCGCAATCTCAATTTGAAATGAAAACCCACGTAAAAAATGAGTTTAACCCAAATCTGGAGCAATTATTTGAGATCTCCTGTTAAATGGTCATCATAAATGTTTGATGTGAGAGATAAATGAGATGCATTAGCATGGAGAACTACTTTCTGCGCAAAACGGGAGAGGTCAAACCCTGTCTTCGAAAAAAATAGAGAAATAAATTTTTAAAAAAAATTAACAGTAGCTCCGGTCAGAAATGAAAATAAATTTGAGGTTTTGGGTTTTTGCTGTAGGGTAAAAGTTTGACTTTTACATGCTGAAAAAGCAGTCAGGAGGTTAGATATTTATTTTTTTTATTATAAATTTTTCACTTATAACGTGGATGTTGGGCGATTTTATAATATTGATTAATAGAGGTGGTTTCGAGAAACGACACCAGATGGCCTCAGTTGTCTTCTATAAAGATTACCGGTACAGGTCGAACTGCATTATAA
>JAQFZP010002044.1:0-15498 GCA_034695745.1 Geophilus truncorum
AGGCAACCATGTTAGCGCTTCACCTTCAAATGTGTCAAATAATAGTAATATTTTATGTGTTTTGGCTATATTTCTAACGAATTCTCAGCATCTTGACTTGGCAAAGCGATTATTTCCGAAGAATGTTCAGTTAAAACACCATTGGCGACTAATACCGAAGATGAGAAAGAAAGATATTGCGAAAAGTTGGCAAATATTTTAGGTCTCGATGGTATATTAGTACTGTGAGTGGGCGTTTCAGTGACATTATTGTTCTATAAATAAAAAGCAAAGCAATAAGTACAGTGTTGAACCAACTAATAAGAACAAGAGAGAGAGAGAGAATAAAGAAAGAAATTTTTTTTTTAAATTTGTATATTTTTGCAAACACGAAATAAATTAAAAATTTATAGTTAGCTAAAAGTTTTTTTACTGGAGCCAAAAATTTGGCAAAAAAAGTAAAAAAAAAAAAAAAAACTCTTTATTTTTTTTTATTTAACTTAGCATATTTTGTATTCTTATAGGTCGCAGTAAACGATAAATTCTACTGCCAATTATGCCACGCGAACAATGGCAACAAAGGCAATTTCGATCGCCATGTTGGCAGCAGAAAACACGTAAAAAAATTAAAAGTGATAGATGAGCTATTAAACTTGAGCCCGAATTTGTAAGCAAGTTTTTCGAAACAACGAGAAATCCTTGCAGCATTTCGCGAGTAAATGTCACAAAAAAAAGATTTACGAGCTAAAATGCAAGCATCAATGGCAAACAACACAAACACCTCCACCTCTACGTTGAAGAATAAGAAGTGGGCGGTGAGCGAAAAAAAACCACGAACCGAGCAACAACAGTAATTTCCATGGATCACAATCACTTGATGATGGACGAGCTGGTGCCGTTTATGATTTTGACGCGTCAAATGATGGAGTTTTACCCAACACCAAATTGAGATGTGATGTATGTGGAAGAAACTTTTTCCGAAAAACATCATAAGAAGCTCACTTGAAAAGTAAATCACATACCGGTATCAAAAAAGTGGAGTTGAAGAAATTGATTGAAAGCGTAACCGAACTGAATTGCGCCGATTGCCTGTTCTGCATTTTAAATGATATCTAAATTATAATATTTAAAAACCAAGAGATGTTGTACTTGTAAAAAACCATCTTGTACTAAGAGGAAAGAACTACCGTATACAATGTACAGTATTGTTAATAAATTAAGTGTATTAAACAATTATGAGTTTGTATTGTATAATGGAAACGAATAACGTTGTTGTTGTTTGTATTTAAGAGTGTCTGAGGAACTTAAATGAGATGTTCCCTATATGAGTCTGTAGAGTGAAATAGTGTAGGTTGAGTTATTGTAAAGTTATGCAAAGATAAATGACCTTTGATGATCAAATTACATCATCTATATTGTTTTATTATGTTTAATATGTTTAATTAAACATTATGCATTCGTGTTTAAATTTTAATATTTTAAAATGTAATTATTATTTATTAATTAGAATATTTTTAATTAGAATGCATGTTAGATAATGAGAGTGCATCCAAAGTTGCGTCCTTTGATCTTCACGAGCTCATTGAAAAACTTCACAGCCCAGTTTTTCATATCTTCAGCTGCTTTAAGATGGTTGTTAATTCTCTGCATAAATTCAGTCAGTTTATTAACTCACCCATCAGGCGCAAACCTCGTGTGAGTAGCCAAAACTAGGATTAAGGGAATTTATGAAGCCTATTTCGAGAAGTTTTAATATCACAAGGAAAATATATTGATAATTTATTCACAAAATTCAATATGATAAATGCAAATATTGCACCAACTCCATTAGACCCTCCAACAAGATTAGAAGAAGCTTCAAGTGATCGTGAAGAAGAGAAAATATTAACTGATGTACCATATAAGGAACTTCTAAGCTCATTAATTTAAACCGCATTAGCAACAAGACCAGATTTGGCCTATCGAGTAGCACATTTACCACAATGGCAAAAAGAACCTAGAAAAAGACATTCGACAGCAGCTAAAAGAATTCTTCGTTATTTAAAAGGCACAAGAAACTATAAGTTTAGGTTTGATAATAAAATGGACAAATTAATGACATATTCAGATTCATCATAGACATCTGGAACTACTGATGGAAAATCATTCAGTGGATATGCATTGACACTATCAGGAGTAGTCATATCCTGGTCAAGCAGAAAACAACACACAGTAGCCTTGTCAACCTGTGAAGCAGAACTATATGCTGTAATAGATGCAACTAGAGAAGCTAAATGAAACTGCTGTGTATGCAAATATAAAACTCAATGCCCATTTAATTTGAAGCAACACCTGTTTAATATGCGAAGCAGCTCAATGCATTTCACAAATAACCGATGTTACTTCTGCCAAGAAACAGCGTTATAGTGAAGTTACAGCAACGCTGTACGAGCAGGCAAGTCAGCTCATTTATTCAGATGGAACTGGCCGCCCGCAGTTTTGGTTTGTTTTTTGTGTATTTCTAAAAATCTGAAAACGTTTTAGCACACTTCTTACCATGTCAAATAATGGTAATTCTTCTGATGAAGAATTTGAAGCTGAGACAATGCGCAAAGAATGAAATTCACGCTTCTACACCTCTTAAGAATCCGGATCGGAGAAAACCAAAGAGAATTTCTCTGCTCTTTTATCTGCATAGAGGATTAAATCAACCTAATCATGGAAAAGAATATTGCAAAATAAAACAAGAAGCGAACAAATGGAAGAAAGCAGAAGAAGAAAATTTCAGCTGCTTTAGGATGGTTGTTAATTCTCTGCATAAATTCAGTCAGCTTATTAACTCTCCCAGGCTGTAGGTATGATGCAAACGTTTAACGTTATATTTAAAGTAAATCCTAGTGTATATTGACATTATTATCTTAGTTCTAGCATTGCGATTCAAACCAAAGTGGTTAAGTCGAGTCGTTATTTTTGGCGCCAAATAACATGGCAAAAAAAGTAAAATTTTTAATTTAACTTACCATATTTGGTATTCTTATAGGTCGCAGTAAACGATAAATTCTACTGCCAATTATGCAACGCGAACAATGGCAACAAAGACAATTTCGATCGCCATGTTGGCAGCAGAAAACATGTAAAAAAATTAAAAGTGATAAATGAGCTATCGAAATTAAACTTGAGCCCGAATTTGCAAGCAAGTTTTTCGAAACGAGAAATCCTTGCAGCATTTCGCGAGTAAATGTCACAAAAAAAATTTACGAGCTAAAATGCAAGCATCAATAGCAAACAACACCAACACCTCCACCTCTACGTTGAAGAATAAGAAGTGGGCGGTAAGCGAAAAAAAACCACGCACCGAGCAACAACAGTAATTTCCATGGATCACAACCACTTGATGATGGACGAGCTGGTGCCGTTTATGATTTTGACGCGTCAAATGCTGATGAATAAGTTTTACCCAACACCAGATTGAGATGCGATGTATGTAGAAGAAACTTTTTCCGAAAAACATCATATGAAGCTCACTTGAACTCGTTGGAAAAAAGTAGGGACCGAATCAAAAAAGACTGAAAAGTATGTAAGTCACGCCAAAAACTAGCAAAAAAAGAGAAAATCAAATCTCGAGAAAGGGTGTGAAGGCTGAGAAACCCCCACAAGCTCAAAAGTTGAGGTAAAGATTGAAATACCACCACAAATCAGAGTTGCTAGATGATCCTGAAGTCTGGCTTATGAAACACTTTTTAATACAAACATTCTACTACACTTGAAGATTGGTACAGCCAACAGGGTTGTTGTAGTTGTAGTATTCGTATAAAATATAATTAAATTTTCTCTTTTGCTGGCACCGTTCATCGACGACGCTATTGCTGGCACTGATGAGCTGCCAATCATGCCTCATCGGCGTGTAAACGTGTGGTGAAGGGCCCGACAATATGAACCCGTGCGCCGTGGGGTCCGCCCACGACTGGCACGTCAATCAACAGAATCAAAAAAGAGCTAAAAGCTCAAGAAGAGCGAACAGAAAAGTTGATGCAGGAGATTGCAAATTTAAAAGACTTTTTTTACGAAAAGCAGTTCTGCAAATAAACTAAACTGCCACATGTACATTATCACTACTACATGATAGGATGGAAGACTGGCAATACGATGTTACACGGTCAGCCAAACATGACGAAATAATACGAACTGCGGGGGTACGACCCTATCCGCGAACCTTAACCAGCGATAATTGGGTAAGTTATTTATAAACTTTCTCTCAGAAGAGACTATTTACTGTGTGTACAAAATATAGATGAGTTACAATTAATTTTGTTATTAGACAGTATGATGCCGCATATTAAAAACAAATTTTTAAAAAAACTTATGAGTATTATCTCTATCTGCATGTTGATTAGTGATTACAAACATTATGCTATACAGTATAGAAATTAAAACAAAGTAAGAACAACTTACTGTGATACACCAAAACAATATAAATTAAAAAATTAAAATAAAATTACTATTTAAATAGAATTAAAAGTAACTGCCATTAGTTTAAATTAAAACTTAAAACAATTTTTTGAACAATTCCAAAAAATGTTAGTCCCTAGTCAGGCCTTTCTCAAGGATACGCGACCAACCCGTTCATGTGCAATGGATTGTAGCGTCCTGACTCATCTTCGGCGAAAACTAGGCTCTGAAACCAAAAGCCAAAATACCGAAGGTACCACACTAAATTACCTGTGAAAGGGTTAGTAGTTATTGCATTATGTTTGTTGAAATAAATATAAACTAAAATAATCAATCAACATAACTTAATATAAAATTAATGAACATTAACAAAAGGAAAATAAGTATACTGCAACCAAAGCCTCACATGCAAGTAGCATGGGGTCTTACGTGGCCAATATGTAAAGTATCAAACTCCTTAATTTGAAGGGAAAAAAATGTTAAAATTGATAAATTGTGTATAAATAATAATTGAAACCAATGCCACCAATAAGAGCATTTATGGGTGGTCTTACATAGCCAAAGTAAATAACAGAAAATCTAAATTATAAATAATTTGTAAATTCAAAAAATTATAGAAATTGATTTCAATGTGAGAAATAAAAAATACGGTAAATTATTATAACAAAAAAATAAAATAATTAACTATGCATTATTGAAACCAAAGCCACATACAAGTATCATTGCATGGTCTTACATGGACAACGTATAAAGTATCAAGCTGTTTGGCTTAAAAGTAAAAAATGTCAAAAATAATTAAAATTGTGTAAAAATAAAAGTTGTAATTGAAACCAACGCCACCCTAACAGCATTAATGCGTGGTCTTACATGGCCAACGTAAATAACAGAAATTCTAAATAATAAATAATTGTGAATTTAAAAAAAAAAATTACAGAAATTGATTTCAATGTGAGAAATAAATAAATCAATAAATCATAACATAACTTGAGATTATTACATCATCCAAATAAACAGGAATGATTAGAAATATTATTAGTCTCATATGTTTAAATAATAAATGCAATTGAAAGCATTGAAACCAAAGCAACTCACAAATGTCAAATGTGAGGTCTTACATGGCCAAGTAAATATATAAGACAATAAAAAAAATACAAAATACAATTTTAACAAATTATTAAATTATTAAAAAATTAATAAATTAATTGTGAGTAATGAATAAACTAGAATTTAAATAAAATCATTAACAATGTAACATTACTTCTTAAATATAAATCAGATGAAACAATATTCGTATCTGAAACCAAAGCCACATATGCGTGAGTTGATACGTGGTCTTAAATGGCCAAAATAACAAAAAATAAATTCAAATTGTAAATTACAATTAAATTCAAAGTAACAAAATTCACTTTAAAGTAAGAAATAATTAAAAATCCAAAAATACAATTTAAATCCCATTCACACTAGACGAGAAACAGCAACGGTCAAAATCCAAAATGTCCGCTCAAGTAATGATGAATCAGCGAAACGACAGAGAAGCGCCATTTTGTCCATTCAATTTCAACCCTCGTGTCTGTTAAATATAAAAATATGAAATTAATCAAAAGCGCAACTTATACATTTAAGATAACTTTACAAACCTCTATAACTCAACACGGAGTTTTAAACAATTACATCGTTGATGATGATTTCTTAAAGTTACCGAGTCGACGCCGACGCCATTGTTGAGATTTGGGTGTGGTCGCGTCTCGTGTCAATTATCTCTTCATTACTAATCAGATCGACGTAAAATTTCTTTCTTATACTCCCATCTATTCGTAATATGATGATTTTGATGTTACATGTAACTATTGAATGAAATTTTGCTCATTTTACATGTGATTTTTACAGAGCGCGATGTCAACGTGGCAAAAGAAGTGAAGAGTGAAGTGGAAGTGGACTGCAGCAGCATCGGCTGTTCTCATTGGTTGCTGAGTATGACGTCATTCAAAAGGCGGCGCAATCGCGCGTCAAACTCGGTGAAACATGCAAAAGCGAAACATGTAAAAAATATTAAAATATTAAATATTAAAATATTTAGAAATTAACATTTTATGTTAATGTATTTATAAAGTTTTTATTCATATTTGACAAAAAATAGTCATTTTATGGCTTTTTTTTTTTTTTTGTTTTTAATGCTTCTATGCTTTATCCGGTCTCTATTCATTAGTTTGGGTTTAAACTTAAGGCGGAGCAAAGATTTATCAACGAACCGTTCGTTAACGTCCATTTTGGATTTGGTGACGATGAAGACTAAGCCTAAACCGCTGGTCTGTGTTGTTGTTGAATAAATCGTCAATGAAATCGTTGACTTTAAGGTTGCCAAGTGCACCTACAATGAGAAAAATTTATAAAATTTTTAAGTTAAATAAGAGTTAAAAAAGTACAGTTATTTTCGCGCTGAATTTAGTTGAGGTTTTTTGCTTGAGCAGGACATGAATAAAATCAATTATTTACCACCATTATTTCGAAGGAAATTGTTGGTTTTCAGTCTCCAGGAGTTTTTCACACAAAATAAGAAGAGAAATAACGATTGGTACCGATTGCGCCGAGTGCCCGTGAGAAAATGAGGTGGTTCAGGAGTTTGCCGCTGTGCTGTATAGTGGTGGCGCTGCTTATTCAATATAACGCCCTTAAAAAATCCAAAGATTACATAAAAATTGATTTAAAATAAAAAAAAAATAATAAATTAGAGTGACTAGAGATGATTAGCTTTTAAAAGCGCGTCATAAACTAACGATTTTCCCAATATCACAAAGATCAACCGTTTTTCGAAGCCCGTGATTGGTTTCCAAATTCCCAGGTTCTCCACGATTGGTCAGTTTGAAATATAAGAAGAGCGGGAGGGTGGGAACAGCAACTTCCACCTCAGAATTTTTTCGATGCGCGGGAGGGTGTAGAAAGATTGTAACTTTTGCCAATAAAATTTTCATATCTTTTTATGTTAAAAAATACAGTTTTGTTTTAATGACCTTTTTTCTGCGAAAACAATTTTTACTAATGCTACGCTACACCAGGAATCTGTTGACGTTATTACTCATATTAAATATTAAATATTAGATATGAGATGAGTTAATACATTTTTATCCAGTAACTCGCCATTAACAGCCTATTAATGCCCATGGCATACAATTTACTTTAATAAATGACCAGACAATATTTGAATGTTGGGAAGGAATTGGAAAAGTAACATAAGAAATAAGATTTTATATTTACTAGATTTGACTGTATTTATGTTTACTAAGGACATGATTCGTTAATGTTGAGATACAAAAAATATCGACATTACAATTGCCGAATTTGTATGTTTCTGTTATAATGTTTAGAGAACGTATTTCTAAGTTGCGTTATAAAGAGTTTAGTTATAAATAAATGTTGTTTGCTGTTCATAGCATTTTGTGTCTACATTTTAATTCAACAGTTAACCACACAAGCTATACAACATTAGCAAAGGTTATAATAAGTGAGAGCCCTTTGTTGATTTGATTGTTGTTAAGTGCTGAATATGTGATTAGTTATCGTATAACAACATGTTAATTGATTGGTAATGTATTAGAAAAAAGTGTAACACTATATACAGGGCAATATACAGGAGAATTGTCCACATAACTTGGTGGAGTCGCAGAAGTTAGTGTTATAGAAATTAAATTACCGGTATGAAAATGTCTTAAATATGTGATTTTGTATAAGTTTATGTTTGTGATTTGAAATCGCATTCATTTTTGATACGAGAATAACGGCGAACGAAAAAGAACACTTGTACTAGAAGTAGTAAGTAGACGTAAGAAATAAGAATAAGAATAAGAAATATTTAATAAACATTAAAATTCTGCATGTGTATGTGTGTGGATTGGTTAAACGCCCCAGAAAAGAAGCGATTTGTTTAAAAACAATCGCAGCCAGTCTACTGGACAAAAAGATGGACCAAAAGGGTCTAAGAATAAAATTAATAAAATTATCTTAATATTAACTAAATAAATAAATTAGGAGCGCAACTTAAGATAAAGATGCAAAGATGAAGGAAAGATCATGGGTGTTTGATGAACTGACCTGGCACAAATGTATTATACAAGTCTAAATATGACATAACGAAATCCAAAGAACACCAACAAAACAAAAATCCAAGAAAAGCCAAGAAAGATCAACAAGTTAGCGACAATTCCCAGGTTAGGCCCAAGTGCCAGAGAGAGATTTCAAAACTAAGTCCCTCTAAGTCAGTAGTCTGCGTTGCTTCCCCTCTTCACCACTGAGGGCGTTTGGGTAGCAAAATAAATACATCACGCGCATTCTTACGAAGTTTGTTATAAATTATAAACACGAGTCTCCAAGTTTTATTCTTAAGATGACAATTTTGATATACGATGAAGTTGCTTTTCTTAACGAATATCCCGGAAAACCGTTTCCGGGAATTAATTCAACTATTATACCGGGCAGTGAAGGATTTGACGTAAGATTTAAATAAATATTAAAAAATAAAATTGTATTTTTTTTTTAAGGATAATGCTCCGTGCTTATGCAAAGATTGTCTGGCATCTTGTCCTATTCCACTTTTCCTATCTGGAGACAACGACTAACCGGAAATCAATATCTGCGAAGTATGGAAAAATGATTAAATCATGAAGTTAGCGTACTACTTACTGTACACACCAGCGTGGTATTAATAAATCACATTAATCACTATTTTGGAACCTTGTTTGAGGCTTTTTCACTCAAAACATTCCGGGGAATATGTGATGTGTGCTTGTGCAAACTACTGGGTTATATTTTACCCTATGAAAAAGAGAGTTACTATTCCACATTAGGTATTAAACAAAGGGTTAAACAGTACACAATAAACAGTTGAGTTGGCGTGTTTTAGTTGTGATTCGCTGTAGAGCTTTGCAGTGAAGTTTCTCTGCACTAGACTGATGCTTCACTGCTTCACAGCAACTTTCTGAAAATTCTAACTGCTTTTAGAATGGATACAAAATTTTCTGTAATTACCTTGATTAAAAAATAAAAATAAAATGATTAAAAAATTATTGTCAAGGTCATAATTTTTTTAAAAAAGCTTGTACCGTATGATAATTAACGACTAGTATTAACTTAAAATTGTATCTGAAATCTTTGATTTTTCAAATAAAAGTTTAACTCACTTAGCAGTTTCACTTTGCTATCAATTTTTATCATTTCAATTGCTGATATATTGTAACAGTTAACATTGTGTTGGATATTGTCCAGTTAAATGATCGGACAATTATCCGATACTGGAGAGAAACTAAATGAGAAAAAATCGAATAAGAAACAAATAATTGCATATTTTTCTTTTCTACTTTTTTTTATGATGTTGAAATTGCAAATAAACGCGTTCTCAACGCCGAAATTTAAACCACAAACTACCGTGAAATGCCGAAAATGTTTGGTCAAATCGCGAACAACTGAATAATCACAATCTCCACCTAAAAATTAAAACAGAAATAATATAAAATACCGAAAGTGAGTAAATTATCAAATATTTTACTCAATTAAGAATACATTTATTCGATTCGATCTTTTTTCGCCATGGCGTCATCATCGATAACCTCGCACGAGACACGAATATTTAAGTTACGTAATGTCTCAACTTGTAACTTAACAGAACACCATGAACTTTCGATGAAAAATATAATTATGAAATACAGAGCGCCATCTAGTGCCAAACTTAGTATTGCAGGGCCCAATCATGGAAAATCTAAGACAAAATATGATTTTCGCTCGAAACAATATTTCCCAGAAACCACTAAAAATAATTCAAAAAAAAAATTAAAAAATTAAAAAATTCGAATAAATTGATAAACAAAAATCAAAAATTCGGAAAAAATAGATGAAAATTCATAAATAAATTTATCTGAAAACAAAACAATTTCCAAAAAACATTGAGAAAAATATCAAAATGTCAAAAATTAGAAAAAATTTACAAACTATTAAAAATTCAAAAACACACATAAAACCACTATCTTTCCATCAATCTCTGCATTGAACAGTATATGATCACTAAACAACACTCAATAGATATTTTAGATATTTACTTAAGAATAGGTTTAAGGTTCTGAATTTGTACTTGAATTTAAGCCTGATATTTGTCTCTAATTTAAGCCTTTTAGCATGTGCTTATTGTTGTCATATGCTTTCATTCTTGATATGTTAACCTTTTTAATTGTTTCTGATAATGATGTGATGCATCAAATCTATGACTATTGTTAAAAGTTTTCTTTGCAAATCTAATCACATTATTAAATCAGTAAAGCATTGGCTTTGCTCAAAGCAACACTTCTTTCTTTCTTCTCTCTCTTTTGGTTTCTTTTTCACTTCTCTAAAACTAACTTTAACCCTGACTTAAGGGACTTGTCTTTAACTTGGTTTATTGGTTATCTTACTTTTTTTTCTTCACTTTTTTATTCTCTGTTTTTTTCTTTCTAAAGTACAATCTTATAAATTCTTACATTACATATAGTCTACAATATACAGTATTCATTTCACTAAATACATTACTTAATAATTATCAACTCTTATATTATTCTAATCAACTTTTATAATTCATGTAACACAAAACAAAGTCATAATCTGGTTGATTCAAAGTAATATTCTGACAGTTTATTACAATGGGTACTTTTGACGTCGCGAAACAATAGCTTCAGGCAGGCCAGCTTATTTGCTTTCTTCCTGCTTGTTGTCATTGTAGGGTTGCTTGTTTTCTTCATTTAGATGTTGGGGGTTTATAGTCCAACTGTTGGTTTCACGCTTAAACAGTTAATCAAATAAAATCAACACATACAATTAATCAATGGCTAATATACTTATGCACTTGATAAATATACATGCAAATAATACACATACATAATAAACAAAATAATTATACATTAAACAAAGAATTACTGCTAGGTATCCTTCAGATGAGCCTGGTAATACTCGATGATAACTTGCTGGCATTTCAGCTTAGCCTTTTCGGCAGTTACAAAATCAGTTTCCTCACAGTCTTTCCTGTATTTAAATTAAACAATTAATTATTATTTAAAAAAAAATCAAATCAAATCTTATCATTTCATGTGAAACTTAGCCACTCTATTTTCTAGAGTTGCTCCCATTATCTTTTCTGTTTCCAAGTTCCTGTGATCAAAGCCAAGCGGACCATTTTCATTCTAGAAAAATAAAGATTCTTTATACAGCCACCATCAAAGGTAGGAATTTTTAATTCTTACGTCATCACTGTTCTTCTTCATCTTCTTGTTCTTAAACACACAACAGCTACTATGGACAAATATAAACTCCTTCTACTCCTTCAACACTTACACAATACACACACGACACACACACATACACGACACTCCTACTTCACAATCTATCATTCTATTGTTGTTGTTGCAAGAAGTGGTATACCAGTGGTGCCAGCAGTGCAATGCATCTTGGCGGGCTGAAAGAAAAAGATTAATTTATAAAAACAGAACTACATTTTCAACTTTAAACTCTGATTGTGATTCTTGCTGATTTTGTTGCATTTGCAACAACAGCTGCTGTTGTAGTTCTCGCAATTGCGGCTGAGATTTTGATAGACATTCATGCTGTTGTTGCAACAGCTGCTGCTGTTGTACAATACGATACATCTTAGTCCACTGGGTCCTGGATGGTCGTCAGACCCAGGACTTGTAGAAGCATTCGCTGTCGAAGATGAAGAGTTGAAGCATTTACAACAAATTGACTTGAAAGAAATTTGATTTGAAATTAATATTCCCGATCATTAAAAAAGAAGTTTTTTTCCGAAAAAAAATACAAAACTGCATTTATTTACTCTCAAAAACAGAACAAATTGTCACTCAAAAACAGAAAAAATCAACACCAAAATTAAAATTTTAATTTTCCACTACCAAAAAAAAAACCTAAAAATACTCAAAAATCTATAAAAGCAAATTTTCTCCCGTTTTTCTTTCAACTTCAAAAACTCTTCAAAATCCTCCTAAAACCATCGCTTTGTATGTTTACAAACAAAATAAATCACGTAATCCCATCCGTCATTACACAACCAAGAGTTTAAAAATTACAAAGTTAATTCACTTCAGCTAAATTAACTCCAACTTCGGATTAATTAAACAAAATCAACAAAAATAACAAGAAAAATTCACAAAAATAAAAAACAACTGCAAATTCAACAAAAACCTACAAAAAAAAATTGAATTTCATAGGACTAATTCCGATGTCAGAAAAAACCATTTTCTCACTTTTTCATTTATTTTCTCTCATCGGCTAATCTAGCAGAACTTGCGATATCGTTTAAACTCCTTGCACCAAGAACTAGCTTTTCCGCTATAAACAGAAGAGATTTGAGAAAGTTGAAAAATTAGCTTAGAAATGACCAAATGTTAGTGTTACGATCACAATCCTAACTACGCATAATAATTGTTGTATTTGAATTCGTGATGAAATAAACCCAAAAGTTTTAAAAAAAAATGTGGTTGTTACATTGAGCCCAATAGCAAAATTATTTTAAAATGTAAATTATTTTTTCTCGCGTCTACCAAATCACTTCACAATAAAGAAAAAAGAATTGATAACAAAATGATGTCGAAATTAATATTTATTTTTATTATACATATATTTAGAAAACTTAAAAACATTTTATTAGCAGTGTCACAAATGGAATTATATTATTAAGAGAACCCATATGTTGGGATGGGCTTAAGAAAAACGTATTTAGTACATACTGTTTATTTACTTCTGGTAATTTCAATGTAAATAGTATTTACTTTCATTTCTAGATGACGACTGAAGTAATTTTCACGATAAATCAATCAATCCAGTTTCATCTCACTCGTAATTTGAACACTAAAATTAAAAATATTAACTTACAATTATCAAATGAAATTAAAATAAAAACGAAAAACAAAAGTCTTGTTGTGTAAATGGGTAGTTAAAGTCACCTAAAAAAAAAAAAAAAAAAGAGGATTAAAAATCATTAAAATTGTGAAAACCGACATCAAATTCCGTCATTTTGTACATGATACAAAAGTAACAATTCCGGACAACAATATTTAAAATGAAAATGATGAGTTTATTATCTGATGGTGATTGTGAATTGCGACTACTTCCGCTGATCATATTTTCAGACATATTATGCACAAAAACCAATTTCCTGCTTCTTGTTACGCTCGTTGTTGCAAGTTGCAACGACAAGTGCAACAAGAACGACAACAACTGCAATAAAATGTAAATTAAATCCCACTTGCGTCT
The DNA here is from genome assembly GCA_034695745.1 of Geophilus truncorum. Taxonomy (NCBI): domain Eukaryota; kingdom Metazoa; phylum Arthropoda; class Chilopoda; order Geophilomorpha; family Geophilidae; genus Geophilus; species Geophilus truncorum. The sequence continues at coordinate 13,684 of JAQFZP010002044.1, forward strand.
GCAGTCTATTGAAAATGATGTTTCCCATTTCGTCCACTTTGGCTGTTCGGGTTTCCGAAACGACCTGAACAAACTGACGACGAAAACAGTCATTTACGAATTCGTCGTCGCCAGTTTGGTCGTGTCGTTCCTGAATGTAACTTTGACGAGCGCGTTTCTTGGACCTCGAGTCGATGCAATTCGACGTCGTTAGAATGCTGCGGACATCTGCGAGATGTTTTGGGCATTTGAAATGAATTAATTATCGATATTTTGCCATTTGAATTGAATTAATCGATTTTCTAATTAATTTTGTCCATTTTCACCATATTTTTCCATTTTTAGTGATAATTAGTACTCCATATAATGATAAATTATTGAAATAATTTATCGTAACTAATTTAAATTTCAAGTTATTTTGGTGAAATTGGCATTTAGTGAATTAAACTATATCTGTGGATTTAGTATTGTTTGTTGTTCGAGTCAATGTTTGGATGTTTGGCTGCCTAATTCAGTGAAATTACCGACAGAAATCAAATCCCAATCTCCGCAACAAACGTTTTAGGCCTCGGTTCGAATTCGAAAAAATAAAATAAAACCAGACACTGAGACACGCAACGACAAGAATGGTTGGGGTTAAATCTAACAATCGTTCCGAGAGGTGGGCGGAGTTTCTCGATGACGTCATCAAGATGTCGATCAAAGTCATCAGTGAAAAACTGAAGATTCGTAGCCAAAAGTAGAAAAAAACTGCAACTGAAAATGACGTGAACGAAGTTAAAACCGTCGATTAACTTCGGCTTCATGGTCAATGAAATGATCGACATTTTATTATCATAATTTTTTTTAATAATAGGTAATTTCTTTTAGATTTCTTTTTTATCGTATACAGTATAAAATCGTGAAAAATCACTAAACTTTCATCGATTGTCATCACGCGTAATTAGCTGGGTGAGACTAAAAAATCGGTTAAAACCGCTAATTGAGCATCAGAAAACTTCAGTTTATGATCCCGCAAGTTGTTGTGGTGAGTTCGTCGAAAATTAGACAAAGTTTGTTTAACTGTAAGCTGCAATTTAAAACAAAAATAAAAATTCACTCATGAAAAAAATATTTATTAATGAAACTTACAGAAATAGGTTGAGGATCATTTAAATGATCGCTCAAAATCATCAGAATATCTGGAATTTCTTCGGGAACGTCGTAAGGGTTAGCATTTACGTATGCACACAATCCTAATATCCCAGCATGACGTTCATTGACCGCTTCGGGCAACATGGGCGGTGTGTGGTCTTTCAACTCCAATTTCTTCGAACATTTCGTTTTAAATTGTTTCTAAAAAATTACAAAAATGACATTTAGTTGAATTTTGCGGTATAAAATTTTGTTTTTTGATATTTACCATTAATTCTTCGTTGAATTTAATGAATTCGCAACGGAAAAATCCACTCAAAGTCACTCCGGCCATTTCCCGTACCTCGACTCTCTCGTCTTCCAACAAGGTAAGAACAACTTCGTAGATTTGGGAAACTAATTCATCTCGTTTCAAGATGTTGAAAATATTACTAAACACCATCGATTGAAGATACGAGAGACACGAGACTCGAACTCGCCACGAAACATGTGTCGCAATCTGAACGACAGTTTCAACTGCCACTTGTAGGTTGTTTTGAGTCAAGTAGGCTTGACCCAATGAAGCAATGACCGTCATGCAATCTTTCTTTAATTCTTTGTCGTTGTTGTTATTCTCCAACAACTTGAAAATAAAATAATTTGAAATTTTCATTCAACATTTTTATTTTGAATTACAAACCACGGGCAAAAATTTGAAATATT
>JAQFZP010002045.1:0-15483 GCA_034695745.1 Geophilus truncorum
TATGCATTTTAAGCCAAAAAGTGCGTTTTATTGCATATAATTTTTTTCTATGCATTTATGCATTTGTCCGGGCTCTAATCATAATGTTATATACGTCAAAGTTTAAAAACTCTTCCTACTTTTATTTCCCTGAGACAACTTTCACTAACTGACACCAGAGGGCAGCCAACAAAAATAAACAATTTCAATTTCTACAAATAGATGGCGCTAAATCTCAATCCAGTCTAACTCACGTGACCACATGAAACACAAGAAACGAAGCAAGCAAGGCAACTTCACCAAGCTTCACAACTATCCCTTGTCGATACCGTGTGGAGCTATTTTTCAATGTCAGTCTGCTAGGCATGCTAATGGCCCCATCCCCTGAGCCAAGACCTCTGAAGTAGCAGTCGCTTGCAGCAAATCCTCACCAGAGCTCGAAAGGCGTCAACTGACTTGACTTGTGAAGCCTTCCTACATGCGCGTTCATCCGCAAAATGAAGGTAAGAGACCGTAAAATAACACTTTAGCACGTGCTACACGCACAAATTACGGCGATCAGCTGTCAATCACTGTAAATTTTCAACAAAAAAAACAAAAAAAAAATGATTTTAAATTAAATTTAGAGATGTAAAAAATGTATAAAATTTTAAAATCGGAAAAACAAAATTTAAGTTTTTAAAAAAAAAAAAAAAATGGAAACTTTAATAACGAATACGTTAAATTAATCGGTGTTAAATATTTAGGATTACCGTACCGGTAATCCAAATGTTTATAATGATGCGTTGATTATTCACATTGAGTTTACTTTACTTCTCATCATCAACATGTGCCACCTGTTACACATATCCCTTTCCTTGTACTGTTGTAACACCCATATCTCTAAAACATACTATGGAAAAAATTAAAAAATAAATAAATGTTCAGTTTGTTTGCGGTTAACCTTGGTTAAGTCGCATACTTTAGCCCATTTACTCAATACATTGGTTATGTAATCAGTAAAAATTCAAGCAAAAAATGTATAATCGTTTTTCCTGGAACTTATCATTCGATGACGTCACTATTTATGATTGCATTTATTCAAGAATTTGCTTTCACTACATAATGTTTACTAAAAAGTTAGTTAAGACGGTTATTTGAATTCGGATCACGTTTTTGATCGACTCGAATGAGTTTTCTACTTGTGCTGGACATATGGAAACCGCACCCTTTTGGGCTTTTTAGGCTATTTTAGCACGTGCAGTTGGATTCACTCACACCCTACATTTTCCTTGTTTTTGTCCTCCTATTCTTCTGCTTTGAGTGCGACATGTTTAAGGAGGGATATTGACAATAAGAAGGAAATAAACATTTAGTTTCATGAATAGTGGATTCTATTTATATAATAGGAAGGAAATGAATTCAGATGATAATTTTTGGGGTTTTTGTCACGTCACAGTGGTCAGTAATTGTTTAAAAAGTTCATTTTGCTTTAAAGTAATATTTAGTTTTAAAAATTTTTGAGACTTTATGACGTCATTTGCGCTTGGTATTTGAAAATATGATTAATGGAAAGTTTATTTTCATGATAAATTAAAAGGAATTTTTTTTTTTGGTTGCTTATTAAAGCTTGACCCCTGGTCAGCTTCTACTTATTGGCTTTCAGTGACTAAACAGTGGTAAAATGTTCTTTTAAAATAATAAACCTTTATTTATTTAGCACAGAAATTAATTACTTTTGAAATATTCAAATAAAAATTTGATCCGTTCTGAGATTAAGTTACGTCAGTTAAGAATCAGTTCAACGGAAAAATCGAAAAATGAGAATATAAAACTATGAACTAATATATTGTTTATTCGCAAACCAAATGTGTTATTTTTCATACTTTTTTTTTTACATTTTTACTCTTTTACTTTTAATTTTCTGTCCAGAAAGTTGAGACACTTTAAATTCACTTTTATTTTCTGTTTATCTTGCACTAAAACCGCATTTTAACGCTTTGTTTACTCAAATTATCAGTGGTAGAAGCTGTCATTATGTGAGTGACTGACAGCAGTCTGATTCTTCAACTTTCCCTTATCATTGCCCTAATCCAAAAGACATGTTTCCAGAGGGCAATCACGTGAGTGAAATATGACAAAGGTCCTCTAACATCCAGATTATGAAGTTTTAGGTGTGAAAAATGGAAATTAAATGCTAAATAAAAATGAAAAAAAAATGAAAAAGGCTTAAAGGAAACATGTGTTTGAATCAAGATACAAGTTGATTAGTATTTTGAATACGTTCTTGCAAGTTCACTGACCCATAGAAGCAAGAAACAAGGCCACCTATAGGTAAAAGATTGAAATGAAAAAGGGAAATTTAATTTACCATCTCATATTTTGCTAATTTATGAGTTTTTACGCAATTTTTTTATTTCTATGAATAAAGAAATAAATTGAATGATTATATTTTGAGATGTTGAAAGTTTCTTATTAAAAATAATTAATGTTTTAAGGGGCAGTTCAGGTCACACTGAGAATTGAATTACAAAACTTGATTGTTACACATGTCGAATAAACAAGGTGTGAAAAATGAAGTGAAGTTTTTATTATTATCATTAGTAATATTATTAAATTCTTTATTTTTTGTTCTATTTGTGCAGTTGTAACTCGGAATAACTTGGAATGACCTAAGCAGATTGGAAGAGATTTCATCAGCAGGTGGGACATTTGTTTTCTTAACTTTTTCCTTAAAGAGTAAATAGGTTAGTGAGCCAGTTAAATGGATGTGTGTTAGGCTGGATTACCTGCACTAGAAGAAAGTTGCATTCTACTAGTGTGTGTTATCAATGGTTTCTTTGTTTTTTTCTTTGTTTTTTTTTTCGTTTTTAAATATGGGAGAATTTGGATTTGAATATGGAGATTTCAGTTATCAAAGAAGGGTTTGTTTAACTCGAGATATTGAAAAAGGAGTCTTAAAACGTTGAATGATGTAGGTTTTAATGGTATGTTGGAGTGTTGAATTTCCTTTTTTTCCGAGTTTGACTTTGAGTAAAGAGTTAAGGACCACCTATTAGTCTATTTTTTTTATGGGGTTTTGATTTGAAGATATTTTGGTTGCCTTTTTTTGAAGCTGTAATTAATTTGCAGTTAAATGAACTGAAAATGATATACTTGTAATTGGCACGAGAAAAAAGGAATTTTACGTCTGGTGAAATTAATATGGCTAAAAATTGCCAAATTGTAAATTTTTGCACGTAATTAAATGTTTACAATGAAATGCAATAGAAATTCTAAAAAGAGCTAAAATATACACGTACTATCTCTACAATTTAGTTACAAGATTGAGTGTGTTTTAGTTGAACATTTAAAATCTTAACATTTCCCAATCGAGAAAACTTTTACAACTTGAACAATTCAACATATTTTCTCAGAAATCTTCAAATTTTAAGTTTACCGCTAACCAAGAAACGATAACTGAAACTTATCAACTACCGGTACAAAAAAAAAAAAAAAAAAAAAAAAAATCACTCATAACATCATCTTTGATTTTTAAAATTTTTCCTACAGTAAAACAATTTTAAATTGATGATGCACTAGAGTCTGACTTATGAGTTATTCTCAAGCACATAAATCATCATCTTCGCTTCTTCGACGTTCCAAGGGTCGCATTTCACAAACGAAAAACTCAATTAAACACGACTCTTCGAAGGTTAATGGTCATTTACATCCAGCACTTAATTTGTTTTTAGCTACATCTTATCAAGATACGTTTATCTCGTTTTCTGACCAATGTCCTACAGCTACCGGTTTCTGGATTTTTTTTTTCTATCTATCTACCTTTGGCTTGCAAATCTGAAATAACAGTAATAAAAATAATGACTGATCATAACATTTTTTATTACTTGTGCAACATCCTTTAATTGTTTCTTTTAAATGTTTTGTTTTGTTTTTTTGCACTTGTGTGTCTGTTAATGCTGGTTCATCACCCTTTTTAACTTTAATAGTGCTGTCATGAGTGATTGCTCTGTGAATTGAGGTCGAATTATGCATTCAGCTATTCAACACGACCTGAACACATCAAATTTCAATTGGTGGTAAAAAAAAAAAAAAAAATTTGATTTGATTTGATTTCAAGATAGGTCATGTAAAGAAAGTTTTAAAAAATTATGTCATAATTTTTATATCATACATTTTTGCATTTATTTACAACCGGAATAACGCGGGAAATTGTTCAACTTTGAGATTTATTAGTAATATCCTGTTAATTTCGTTTCCCGTTGTTAAAAACGGTGTTTATCGTTCTTCGCAATTGCCAAGAAGGTTAAGACTCACTTAAAGGAATAGACTTTGCTTGTAAATCAAGAAATGTGGAAGTGTGCAGAGTAAATATGGAAATAAGGTCAGCAAACTAAAAATGTAAACACTTGACTTTTTCCTTACTGCCCAATGACCAGAACGACTTTCTTCTGATAACGATGTGTTATTGTGGACCTTGGAAAAGCAGTTAATGTAATGTTGGGATTAAGATCAGTGTTGAGCACTGGTATAATTTATAATTTATGTATCAGGGTTAGAGATTATTTAACAAATTTAATGAAAGCTTAATATAAGTGATTTTCAGTCACTTTAAAGTTTAAACAAGGTTTCTTTAATCATTAACAACTCCTGGCTTTAAGTTAAGATTTAGCTTTGCTTTCTGCAGCTGCGAATAAAACTATCCTCTTCTTTGAATATGACTTCCTGGAAAGCATGAAAATGAGGTAGCGTGTTCTAGTGATGGCGAGTGTTGACTGCTCGAACATGAGATGAATGTTAGATGACAAAGCTAAACATTGTTGCATAAAAGAATAAAATTACAGTAGCTGCATTCAAAACTTAAAATAAACATGAGTTTTAATTCTAAGCAAAGTTTCTATTGTTTATAACTGTGTTAAAGTGGCACTTTTGATGTATGCACAGTACCCAGTTGTTATTGCTGTTTTTAGAATGAAAACATAGAACATTACCTTTAGCGGAAGCACTTAATCTGATTTTGTCAAGTTTAAATAATGGCAGAACGACTTGCTAAACCGGTAGTTATTGCCGGGATCAGCAACAAGTGTGAGATATTTGCCTTTTACATCCTCATCACAGCAATAACACACAAAGACAATGAGTACCTAAATTTCTGTCAGATGTTACCCGGTGGTACTTTATCTTTTGTTTTGACATTTGCCAAGACAGACTATTCATCACTTGTGTACATTATAATCACTCGCTATATATGCAACTGTCCACTGAGATAACAATCCATCTTTGGGGTACAGTAACACCAATTTTTTTGGGTCGTGTGTAAGGGCAGATCAAGTCAGTAGGTTGAATTATTCAATAATCTGTGATACCGATCCAGTCTGGATAAAGGCCAGAAGAGGAAAAGTTGCATTTTTCTAAAAAAAATATTAAAACTTTTCAACAAATTGAAATGAGTTTTTTATGCTGAAATATGGTAAAAAGTTACATTTCCTGCATGGCATTTCTTCACACTTTTCTACTTTATGTGATTTTGTAGTAAGTTACTACTAGTATGAGCATACAGCGGCAGTTGTCACATTTAATTTACACTTGTCCTATTTTACTGAATTTTATTACATGGGCAATCTTGGCCCGTAATTTTCATTTTTATGCAAAAATGGTTTGCTGATTTTGTAAGTGAAATGAAGATATTTGCTTTTCAAGATACTCAGAATTGTGTTAATAAATATTTAAATAAATAATTATTATACGCGATAAACTTAAAGCTTTCAGATCGAGGAAACGATACTAGTTGGGAATGCAGTCAATTTACATCTTTCCTGTCATTTTTCTGTTGAGTTCTTGAAAGTTTCTCTTTATTATACTGTCGTTATCAATGAGACTTTATCAATTATTGAATAAGGATTACGAATTTATTTTGTTTAGTTACACAAATTGTAGATTGTATATTTTGAATATTGTATATGATATATTTCAACAAATCTTGTAATCACTAACTCCGGAAACAGTTACAATAATGATTAGTCACTACAATTATTCAGCAGACCAGATATTTTTTTAATTAGATTTCCTGCACAGTGTAGATAGAAAAAATTCATGAGTGAAATGTAGATTTGAGAATAAACAGGTGAAAAGAATAATTAAAATTTACTAGAAATTGGATTACAGTTAAATGTATTTCCAAGTACATCTTTGAATGCATTTCAAACATCTCATACTTTATGAAATATATTCCAAACATAAGTTGGAAAATGTTTCAAATATACCTTGAATAAATTTCCAGTATATTGTATATAATGGGAATGGATTCAATCAACCCTTGGAATATATTCCAAACAAAATTTTGGAAAATATTTCAAGGTTTTTGGATTACTGTATACTGATAATTGAAATCCGACGTGTTATTTCATTTACATGTACAGTATTCTTAAACAAATTCACTAATCAGTAACCTGTGAAATTACTGTAGCTCTCATTACTATGACTCTTAGTTGCAAATGTAATCTCACTTTGCAAACAGCTGTTAAATTTTTGCTAGAGTATTACTGTTTCCGCCTCTTTCGAAACTGGTAAATTATCGTATGAAAAGGAAAACGACTTAGGATTTTCCTACAACTTAGTTGATTTTTAGAAGTAGACATATAATCAAGGCTGAAAAAATATAGCGTCGTAGCAAGAGATGGCATTCGTTATTAAAAGCAATTTCTCCTAGGGTTAAAAAAAACGAAGACCATCTTTCATCGTCCTGGGTAATGCAATCTACTTTGTGTTTGAGTTATGCAAAAGTAACTTCATTTACATTCATTTACACTTAACAACTGCAGCTTATCACATTTCTTTGAAAAGTTAGACTTACTCATTTCAAGAATCCGGTTTGTCTCCCAACCCTTGTAATTAACAGGTGTGATGTTTATCTCCTTAAAAAATGCTATTAGACTTGGAGACGTCAGTTTGAAGTGTGACATCAAGGGGGGAAAAAGAAAAATATAAGGTCGATATGTGCAGATAAAAATGGTTTGAAAAAATATCACGTCATTGAAAAGTGTCATACATGTGAGTATTGGATGATTAACTGACAACTTAGTTTCTTATCCGATTAACCCTAAGTGGTTGTTTGAGACTGGCGCCACTATTTGTGTGTCAAGGTACACGTAATGTACAAATGCTGTCCTGGTGTAATTGGATTGAAGACTTAACCTTACCTGGAAGTAATAAAAAGTTCGAAGAACTGCAATTAATTTACACCAAAGGGTCAGCACTATCATTTGTCAATATGTGCTTAGATGTACACCCAAAGTGGCAAAAAAAAAAACTTGTGGGAAACTAACCTTGTGATGAAAATGGAGTGGAAAGCATAAATTTCCATTTTTTTTTCTATTCACTTTTGAAAATTCCAAGACTTACTTTTGGTAGAGCAATAATTAGACATTTTATTAGAATTAAAAGAATAGGGAATTAAATATGAATAGACCTGCAGCCAGATTTCGTTGAATTTGCAAGACTGGTATTTGAAGCTGAGTTGTAGCAAGTGTTGACAAAGGAATGACAAAAAATGAAATCTTCTTGTCGGATTGCAAAATAATTCGTGTTGTTTGTGGGTGTAATTCTTGGTACTGGTTTGCATCACGGTACCACGAAATCCAAAGAATAAATTTGTATCTTGGTACCAAGTGTTTTTTTCTTGCAATATAAAACAAAGTGTAAACACTGGAATTACCGTACTCATACAAGTATACAACATTATCGGAAGTGACATCAATCATCCAAAACACTGGAATTACTTTTAAATATTTCAGCTCTCAACTTTTATTTAGCTGAAATGAATACTTAATTTAACAAGCGGAAACTCAACCGTTCAATTTGTATTGTTAGAAAACTGAAATTACTTACCATATGAATGGCATCGAGGATGAATTTTTAAGTGCTAAATTGACTTGCAAGAACCGCTTTTGACCCCACCAAAATTCTTCTGGAAATAAAATAAAGGTGGAAGGATTCTATACAATGGCTCTAGGGTTGTAATGACTAATGAGAAGACCTATATAAGTAAAAGAGAAAAAAAAATCAATAAAATAGTCACTAAAGTTTGAGTTCTTTAAGCGTGATTGTCATCTAATAAATCTTTTTATGCTTCATTCAAGATAAGTATCATGTTTAATCAATTGCAATCATTAGATTTAATTAAATTTAATTTGTTAATTAGACACAGGAAGCGGTTAAAGATGTTGCAAGAAGATGCTCTGTAACATCTAACAACAATGTTGCAATAATATTGCAATAATGTTGCAAATGGCACTTAGAACTTATCTCATATCAAATTATTCAGTCAACGCTTCCAACATCAGATCAACGTTTTATTATGTTTCCGTGAAAACCCACATGTCATTAACAGTTGATAATGTTGACACGAGAAAGAAAAACGCAGATAACAACATTTTTTAACATTCGTTTTATTATTGCGTCTTGTAGTGAGTAGTAAATAAATAGGGTTTTTAAGCGTGAAGGTTATACTTCCACAATAAATATCTAGTCAACGCTGTTTTGTTGGGGCATGGGTGGAGTTAGTAAATTCTTGCAGGGCGGAGTCCTCAAATAGCACTTATACGAGAACCTCGGAATAAATTTCCACTACATTAGATAGCAGTATTTGTTCTTTGGTAACCCGGGATGAGTTTTTAGTTGTCTACATGTTTTTTGTTTACTTTGAAAAGAGTGCACGCTAAAACGCTGTAAAATGTGAAAATCGAGTCAAGTGGCTGAAGGTTGGCGCCAATTGCTCTATTTGGTGATCGCATACAATTAAAGAAAAAAAAACAAGATTTAGATTCTTAGGTTTCGGATTTTGCAAAGAAAAGAATTAAGGAGATGAGTTAAAGGGCAGTCATTTATCAACGAAGAGCTCCAAGTAAATCAGGTCGGAGGCCATTGCTCGCGCCTTAATATTGTTTCTCACAATGACAAATGAGTCAATGTCACGTCCGTTAGTGGCTTGAATTGCTAAATAAGAGGAAATACAGCAAGAATAAGAAATGAGTAATTTTTTTTTTTTACTACTGTTTGTTTTGCAATGACACACTTATTATTTCATAAGTATCACTTATCTTTTGGTTTTTTAACAACAATTTCTAAGCATTACAGGTAGAATTTTTTTTTTTACTTTTTCGGGTTCCTGGACATTGGATGAGTATGTAAATATTTGTTGTCACCACACAAGCACCTCGAATGACATAAACATGTCATTCAAGGTTATAAAATGGTGGTGGGAAAAAAAATGTTGAAACAGCAGGAAAAAAAGGGAAAACCAATTTGGTATCTGCCCTTGTTGAAAAGTTGTTTTAATATTGTTTGCTGTATCACTTTCAGACTAGAATGAGGTGAATACTAAAGATTACATGAGTTGATAGGATTTTTGCAACAGTTGAACATTGCATTCTGCATACTTACATATGTTAGTGAACTTGCTGTTTGTAAAAGGGGACTTCGTGAAGTGAAGTGTGTTGTAATGCAAAGTTGTTTTTATTTGAGTTTATTTTAAATGGACTCTAAAAGTCAAAGAATAAACATGACGTTGTGCTTAATAATTTCAGTAACGCAAAATACATCTGTTGTTGCAATGCTGTAATTATATACATCATTGCACCTGCTATTGTTTTGATAATGTCTATGTACGTGTGCAGTGCATTTTTTATTATTTGCTTTTATCAAGAGTTTTCCTTGTTTTAGAATTTTTTTTTTTTTTTTTTTTGTACAGCATTAGTTTTATTCAGATTTCTTTTCTTTCATTCTTCTAACACACTACGGTAACTACTATTCTGGAACTTTGTCTACTCACTTATTGGGTGGTCATCCTTAACATTAGAGAAAGACTTTTCTTTTTATATAATTAACCTTATTCAGCATTCTCTGTTTTGTTTTTTTTACTATTGTTTAGTTTTCTTTGCTTCTAAAATTTCTGTGTTAACTCACAAGTCAGTAAAGAATCTGCTCTACTCAAGAGCAAACCTCTTTTCTTGCTCTAATACCTCTTACCTTGGTAACGAGGCACAGGGAATAACTTCCTATCACCAATTATTCAAAGAACCTTCTTTTTACACTACAACAATATCAGTATTTACATACAGTATTTTAAGACTTGGTTTTGAATGAACGATTTTTTTTAGTCCTGTGATAGACAAAGTGTATAACCCCAATTCTTAAAATGTAAGGGTATCTGAGGGTTAAATTACTGAAAGATCTTCATTCACCAAAATTTCTTTTAACCTGCACTGAGGCATAAACCATTAACTCCTAAGCTTTCGAACCCCCTAATGCTATTGGAGACACCTGTACAGGTCTTACACATGGATAAACTATACAGAAAAGAAATTCTACTCATCCTAAAGACCAAATTCATAGTCTACAAAATACTTTTACTGCAACACAATTTTACATTTTTTGCGATAAATTTAGATTTGAGAATTAAATCTTCAAATTTTGCATTAAAAAACAGTTGACAAATTTATTTCTGAGAAAATGTTCTTATTTTAACAGGGCAACGTGCCGCGTAGAAAGTCTTCATAAATCCTATAAATCTTCCGACGCAATTTCTTGATTTCTGCTAATTGCATTGATTCAGCCATTCGAGACCGATACTTAAAACCTAATTACCATCTACCGTCGAAGGCTAAACGTATCTTTTGGCTATAGGCTGCATTTTGTGTCGGGTAAGGATAACTGGGACTAAACAACAAATATTTTCTCTAATTCCATACTTGCAAACTTCTTGAATCTCGTTCACCTTTCTCGCAAACTGCAATTGAATTGCGACACATTTTTTCCTCTTTTTTTTTTTTTTCTCTTTTTCCTTTTCACAATCTCTGCAACACAATTCTTTACGCATCATTAAATAGCAGCTTGTAGCCCTTTTGCATTCCTGGAAAAGTGTTTGTTTTTGTAGTGCAACATGTCTTTATCTCAGACCTTGACGTCTTGTGTGAAAAATAATAAATAAAAAAAATGATTAGTTCGTATATTAATCTGTGTCCTGGTGGTGGTTTTTGAAGGTTTATCACTTTTGCCTTTAATAAAACGAAGGAAGGAAGTAAAAAGAATATTTAATCAGTGAGTAAATTAGGGAAAAAAATGTTAAACGGGGAAGTCAAGGGCAGATGAAAGAGCCATAGATCAAATGCTCGACCAAGCATGAAGAAACCAGTCTTCACCACAAAGCGTGCTTCACTCAACCCATATTACACGAATCCATTAAATTAAGGGGAAAATTGAGGAAAATGTATTCATCTTCAAGTGAGGTAATGACTCCAGGTATTTCATGTAACTGAAATCCAGTTGTGGGGTTTCAGGCTCAGCTGTCAAAAACATAAAAAAGGGCTGTAAATCTGTCTGCCTGTGTAAAACATATGTATTTAATTTGCATACCTTTTTTTTTTTATCTCTTTAAGTATTGATTATAATCAGATTTTTTAATTAAGTGGAAAGTTTTTTCTGCGTAATGAGTAATTAGGGAGGGTATCGTTTATTTTTAATGCGAACCTGGCATGCTCGTAGATTACATTCGCAGAAAAGTAAATATTTCATACTGTAAAAGAAGTTCTCTTAGGAGAATAAATTTATTTTTTAATAACAATTTGTTCACTCAATAAAATTGTAAGAAATATGTGAATTGAAGTTGTTTTTTTTTCTTGATTTTTAAGTGCTGATTCTTGCAATTGATGAAAATGAATATTTCCTTCACAACACAGAATATTCTTTAAAAAACTTCCCAGATGTGCTTTTCATGATTTCTTGTAGCTTTTAGTACTTAGAAACAGAACATGCAGCTGTGGCTAACTTAGTGAGAAACTGGATTTTACCAGACTTTACTTCTTAAGTCTCATTCACAGAAAGTAAAGTGAATAACATGCAGTGCCGGATTAAGCCCTGTGGAGGCCCCCACCTCCCTCAAAAATTAACTCCTTAATAGGTTCTTTGCGTTGATTTATTTTTTTTATAATTGTTGCGAGGCCCATAGACCGGCCTACTCGGCCTATTGGTTAAAAAAACACCATCTAGTGGCAAAATAAATCACTATTAATTTTTTTAAGTTGTAAATTTTTTCAATAAAATAAACATACAAATCTTGCATTTTCGTTTTAATTTTCTCCTTACTCTTTGAATTGCGTGGTATTTCTTCCATTTTTGAAAGGTAAAATTCATTCTGAACAAAATTAGTTTAATAAATGATAAGGCTGAATAATTTAATATTTTTAAACTAAATTTTAAAAATGAGTTGTTGCATCTTCAGAAGGCACCATGTTGACTTAAGCTAGATTTAAGGCATTTTCCCAATTTGTTATATTTAGTCTCTAGTACTTAAGCCTATTCTTTACATCTAATATTCTGTTACTAAACCTAGTTTAAGCCTTTTAGCACGTGAATATTGTTGTCATATATGCTTTCATTCTTGATATGTTAACCTTTCTAATTGTTGCTTATAATGATGTGATGTATCAAATCTATGACTATTGTTAAGAGTTTTCTTTGCAAATCTAATCACATTATTAAATCAGTAAAGCATCAGCTTTGCTCACGGCAACAACCTTTTTTATTCTCTCTCTCTCTTTGCTTCTTCTTCACTGCTCTAACACTAATATTCCCACTTCTTTATATTTCTAGTCAGCTTTCTATATGATTAGGGGTTTTTTGTTCTCGATTTCATTTTTGTTGATCTTTCTTGGCTTTTCTTGGATTTTTGTTTTGTGCATTTTTAATTCTTTTCATCACAATTTTAAAGTGTGTGAGGCCCATAGGCCGGGGCCTACTCGGCCTAATGATTAATTCGGCACTGAGTAATGGTGGCGATGGTAGTAGTGGTGGCTATCGTAGTGGTAGTGGCATATATATATTAAGCGTGATATTTGTCTCTAATATAAGCCTTTTAGCATGTGCTTATTGTTGTCATATGCTTTTTTTCTTGTTGACTGATTGTTTCTTTATTCTCTCTCTTTTTTGGCTGCTTCTTCACTGCTCTAAAACTAACATTAGCCCTGACAAGGGACTTAGTTTTTAAATCTCTGGCACTTGGGCCTAACCTGGGACTTGTCTCTAACTTGGAAAAATGGGCATACTTGTACTGTTCTTTCCTCACTTCTTTATATTTCTGGTCAGCTTTCTATATGATTTGGGGTTTTTTGTTCTCGATTTCATTTTTGTTGATCTTTCTTGGCTTTTCTTGGATTTTTGTTTTGTTAGTGATCTTTGGTTTTTGTTGTTTTGTGCATTTTTAATTCTTTTCATCACAATTTTAAAGTGTGTGAGGCCTATAGGCCAGGGCCTGCTCGGCCTAATGGTTAATTCGGCACAGAGTAATGGTGGCGATGGTAGTAGTGGTGGCTATCGTAGTAGTGGTGGCTATTGTAGTAGTAGTGGCATCGTGAGAACTGGCAGCGACAAGAAATATCAGTGGGTGAAGTAGAAGTAGCAATAGTGGTAGCACTGCTGACTTGAATATCTGAAAAATGTAAAATAAATTCCGTAATTATACTTTTTAAATGTGAAATTGTTGCAAAGTGAACCTATGTGTGCAGTTTGAACAATTGGGACGGTTTGTGGTTCTTTAGGTTTTACAAAATGAGGAAACTTCGCCATCAGGGCGCTTTCGATAAGTGCTCGATCTTCCATCGACATCTCGCTTATGCTCATTTCGATCAATTCCTTTCTATCGTCTGTGTAATGAATGACTTTACTCATCTTGAACGCAAGTGTAGGAATTGGTTCCATTTGAAAATAAATTTTAAAAAGTAATATTTACTTGATTTACTATCCATGACTTAACATGTGACTCTTTACTGAAGATCGAGTCTTTGATTTGTGGACTTCAGAAACAGTTGTATAGAAAGTAAGCAATCGCAGCTTAACGGTGCTTTTTGGGAATCGCAAGTCAGCGGATCCTTGGCCGTATTTTTAGGGGGTTTATCGTTGTCATCACTGTCAACAAACGGGACATCACTCTCATCTGAGACAACATTCTCTTCAAAAATATTCTGAAAAAGGGCTTGCAAGGCCAGCTCTTTGTGGTTTATGAATTTTTCTACTTTTTGTATACATATTCTACGCATTATCGTTAATTCGACCAATGCCTACGCTTTTTAAACATTTACTTTGCAATGCCTCGAGTGATTTGACACTGTCACACTTTGTCCAATAGAAAAATATCAGACTAAAGTCAACAATACTAGTCTATCTTTTGATTTACAAGGAAATGAACAGTGAAAGTAGCCAAGGCCTGATATAATGTAGTCTATCGGAGTGGAGATCAGGAATCACTGTACTTGCAACTTCTTTGCATTTGCCCAGGGACAAGTTATCTATATGGAAAGGTTGACTTATCAAATGCCAGGACCTTTTAGCTTTCAAATAAGCACTGACTGAAATCCAAATCATTTATAATTCTGACATCTTTCTTCGGATCTTCGATATGATCCGTTGAATAAACAACGATACAAAGACTGTAGCAGAGTCAACAGCTTTAACTTTCATTCAGTCTTTTTTCTTGCAGTCCATTGAACCACCTTAATGTCTTGAAGAAGATTCAAAACCGAGAACTCCACCCAGAAATTTTGGTTAGATGGCTTTAGGGAAACGCATTAGTCGAAGCGATTACCCTTCCAAGACTGGCAATATCCTTGAAATGCTACTTTACCTTTCAGGATAATTCAAAAACTGGAAATTAGCTTGGTTGGTAATAGATATCCTATTTAAAATAAATTATGGATACTTGGGATTTTTTTTTTCCTTTTCTAAATTTTTAAATAAAAGTGAAAATGAGATTCAAAGAACAGGCTTTCCCATGCCATAGATCAAGGCTTTTTACCTCCCCCCTTTACTTTACTTGGTTGCAAATGTCAGCTCAAATAAAATTTAAATATTTCATGTGTCTTTATTAGAATGAAATTTTTAAGAACATTATTAATTGAAGGAAAAAATATGCAATGGCCACCCATGGTGACTTAATACAACATTTTCTTACATTGACAGTGGGTCATAATCATTGCTGACTTCTCATCTTGTAAACATTAATCACACTCATTAATTGACTTTGTTTTTAGCTTTACATTTCTGTATTAATTATGGTGGGAAATGTCAATCTGTTATTTGTTGCAAGCAGTGAAATTTAGTTGTAGTGTTTGTTTTTTTTTCTCTTTTTTTGCTGAAGTAGTTAAACCTGGGAAAGTGGACTAATTTGAATGAGATGGAAGTTAATATTTCAATTTTTTTAATATCTCAAGGTCAAATGGGCAGGTCCTGTTACAAGCCACTCTCCCAGGTATTTCTGGTGTTTTGGTCAACATCTGTGACTTTAAGGATGAGTTTTGTCACGAAATATTAGTAAAATGACGTGTGAGTACTCAGTTATTGATTTCATTTCTAAGTAATGTTTAATGCAAGTGGTTTAATTGAGATAATTAATTACGTCTTGAATTCACCTTTTGCACACTCTGACGCGCGCACTCTGGTGGCAAAAAAGGGAAGCGCAAGTGAGGGATTCCTAAA